>JAOBRG010400643.1:0-10087 GCA_027574985.1 Umimayanthus nakama | reverse complement strand
GCAGTCCCTTTATTTCTGCTCTCGCCCCACTCCACCACCTGCATTACGCCACACGACCAAACCGAGGATATCTTCCATTCCCGGCCCGGAAATAGCGAAATAAAGGGACGGCTCGCAGTCTAAGGTTTGGGTTACTTATGTTCTCTTTTTATCCAGTTGGATATTTCGTGGGTGAAAAACAACCCTTATATCACTTGAAGTGAGTCGGGTCCCAGAAGAAAGCGGTGTAAGTGAAAACCAATGAAGGTGGTACAGTTGTGGTTACCTGGCGATCCGCTGAGCACTTATCGGTTTTCGGGTCCCTGCAGGTCTTGGTGGAGGATGAGGCAACGGGGAGTGCTGTTGTTGGTGTTGTTCTGCCAGCTTCTGACTTATCATCCTGATGTGCTTGTTGTACTCCTCTCGGGCCCTGTCATGCGCGCGATTCTTCCCCTTCCCCTTCCTCTCCCTCTCTCTCTCCCTCTCATTCTCCTCCAGGCTTCCCGAGTCTCTATCCTCCCCCACAGCAGAATAACGACTCTTCAAGTCGACATGAACCAGCGATCTCCACTCGGGTGAATGTCCAGCGGCGTGACGACCGACAGAATGCGTTACTTCTCGCGCAGAGGCGTGACGATCAGTAGAAGCGTCTTGCCAAAACCTTGGATCGTTGCTGTCTCCGTCCCCAGGAGGCCGTTTGTCAAACCCAACGAAGGTGTTAAAAGTGGAGTTGGCGCTCAAATGTCTTTCGTGCGCCGATTTTCGATGCTGTATGTTGTGATTGCGTGTATCATTAGTTACGCAAACAAAGTCTTCGTCTTTTATTTGGTTCGCTGTTGTGTTGTCGGTGAAGTCCATCTTGCTGAACAACTCGGCCCAGTTCTGGCCGTTAGCGCTGGTTTTGTTAAGAGAAGAGTACTGGCGCGCAGCTTGTCGTTTGGCCAACCGCTGTAAGGCCACTGCGACCGCATGCTCATCCGCCAGCTTGTAACCTTGGTGGATAATTCAAGAGTTTTCGTTAGACATTTTAAACTGTTAACAAAAATAATGGAATCAAATATTCGTTCTTTGTGATCTTAATAAACTACTTATTGGAAAAAACAAGATCGTGATTGATGCTTAAACTATCGTGTCTTAATAATAATAATAGTAATAATAACAATAGTTATGATAACAACAACAACAATAAAAATAATAGTAATAACAATAACAATAGTATTAATTATAATAACAACAATAATAAAAATAATAATAGTAACCGTGGGATTTTAACGCATAAATAAAAAACTATGATTTGTACATTACTATTACTGCAACTAAAATTAGTAATAACAAAATAACAAAACTATAAATAGCAATCTTAATTACTTGAGAGATACGTAAACTAAAACTTAAACTATTGCTTTTCGTCTTTTCAAAAAAACCTTCACCAAGTACCGTGGCTTCATGAAGTCTCTTCTCCATTTAACGTGATGCTAATTTATGTAACGAAATTGTATATATTTAATATGGTAAAGAAATAAACCGAAACTAAAACGTCCTTAATGCATAAAACTTGATTTTTTCATTGTTAATAGTGATAATTCTTTTTTCAATTTCAAGTTAATTGATTTTTTCATAAGTTAGCAGTTTTGCAGAATATTTTTTACAATAATTGCTCTCAAAAATTTAGCATACTTTTAAAACTTACGATATTCACCTCTAGTTTCGCTTTCCACGACTTTGTCTCGACGCACGGCCTGGGCGGAGGAGGTGCGCTGTAGTCGATTTCTAGGCACGGCTGAAAATTGGAAAACGTTAGGCGGTGTCTTTCTGGGCAGTCAATTAATTCACAGAAATATTACAGTATTTATGACTTGCTTTTGACCACATAGCAAGGTACAAGTATGTTTTCCTCAAGATGGTGGTTATGTTATTATATCCACCCACATGCATGGATATCTAGTGCTAATAAATTTTTTGTGAGCTCAGTAATAAATCTCGATCTTTCTGTAGATTGGCACCTTTTAAAAGAAATTACAGCTGTAAAAGCAAATAAACACATTGAATACAAGAGTGGATCTGTCTGTGACAGACCAACACGAATTTAAATGCTGCTCGTCGTCCGCACTGCTATTTCTAAACATCCTTTACACCGACAAAAAAATCATTGGCATCAGAAGAGCTTGCTGGCAAAACAAAACAAGTTCTTAATTAGATACCAGTTTTGTTAATACAAATAAAATGATTCCCAAGTTGTACATGCATCATACCAAATAATGGCGAAGCTGCCTTATTTGAACAATTCCATTTATTATATCCCAAGGAATGGTGCATAGGAAAACCAAAGAACCCTGATTTCTCCCATGGGTTTGCCCAATACCCCTGGCATCGGCTTAATACAACTAGGGTCTGTCCGATGCCCCTGGGGTCGACTTAATACCCCCTGGGTGCGCCTGATCCCCTGGGGTCAATCAATACCCCGGGTACTACCTAATACCTCTTCCCTCAAGGGACAAAACAGCGACTTGTTCATTATAAAAACACTTCTGCTTACATTTTGCATCGCTGTCGTCTGTGTCAATGTTGCTAGCTTTTTCCCTTGACACTTTGGCCGACACTGGTCTTGTATTTCGTAGGCCCCGCTCACCTACACACACACAAAGAGACACACACACAACATTATCGATAAACGCAAACAATTTTTTTAAAAATATAGAATACAATAAATAATGTTCGACTAATGAGCTTGTCAATGTTAATCAGTTGAAGTTCGCAACGTTAACGGTTCAAACAAACGCGCTGTGACGTTTTAGTGCAGCATTTTGAGTTCAAATTGTTTCTTACAGGGTTCAGAACAAACCCGAAATGGGGTGCCTGGGGGCAGAGAGAAACTGTGGCATATAATCCCTACCCTGCTGAGCTGAGGCAGCCCTTGCAGAGGCTGGCCGCTGTCTCGTCCTGTTGAGGGCCACAGAGGTGCCGTAAGCCGATACCGCGGTGACCGCCCGACTGTGCCTGTCTCTCTTGTCTACACTGACAGACTCCGTGCTACTGAGATCTTCCACAACAGCTTTCGTCCAGCCTCCCTCGTAGTTTGCGCTATGCAGATATGAAAAACATAAACAATTATTGCACAGAAAGAAGCCGTTGACACGTTAGGTCCAAGAATATGTCGCAATTACTTTAACTGGGGACATGAACCAAAATTTAAGACAGCTGACACATATCCTTGGTGTAGTTTAACGTCTTTACATTTTACTGAATGAAGCCGAGTATTGATTTGCGTGGGAATCTACTATCAATGGCATAGAACTGAATTTACATATAGCTTCGGATGGGGCAGGCTGCATTCTCTCAAGTGCATGTCAACAAAACTCTATACTTAGAGACTTTATCATCTTATATCGACTGTATTCATTTCGGGATAGATTCAGTACAACAACCAAATCTCTTAACACTACAGACACGATCTTCGAAACGGATTCAGTTTAGAGTTCAGACCCCGTGCTCAAATCGAGACATACTTCATGTTGGATCAACGATTTGGGAAGCAATAATATACAACAACAACAACGATAATTCCTACTTTCTTCCCAAAGTGCCAAGAGCTACGGGTACCTTAACGTAGTTACCTTCTGTTGGGTCGCGCATGATCTGAAACTCCCCCTCTCCGTATAAGACCCAACCCAGTCCCGTCTCCGGCATCGGCGGTTGATGACGTACTGTCCGACTTGACAGTCTCTGGTTTCCCTCCAAGAAACACGCTGGCGTTCTTATTCAGTTTGGTGTACTTCGTCAGCAAGTCTTCGAGCTCTGTTTCACTGTACAGAAGAAAATCGAGCGTATCTAGTGAAGAGGGTCTTACTAAAAAGAAGGGGCGAGGAAACAAGAAAAACAGAACACGAGCAGAAAAGCAAAAGCTCTGCTGCAAATTGCATTATAAAAATAAAACGATAATGCTCTGTTGGTAGTCAGTACGGCAGAAGTGGAACACTGATTCTCAATAACCATTTGTCCAACGTCGTCGAGTAACCGGAGGATCCAGCAGGATCATTAAGAGTTGTTAAGATATGATTCACTGCCTTCTTTCTGGGATAAAAGTGCAATAAAAAACTTCAGCAGATCGAAAACACGTGTCAGCTGAGCAGCCTAACCAATCTATTTGTGTATTTCAGTACCGAAATGAACTTGTGCTCTTTTAGGTGATACTTGTGCAACATGAACTAAATATTTAGCGCTTCTCGGATGAACCCATTCCGGAATCACTTGGAAAAACGAATCGAGGATTTTAGAAGTTAAATAAATGAATACAGAGTGGAACGGGGATAAAAGTCGTAACGGAATGGGATTTTAGTTGATATCATATACACAAACATTACTACTTATGGGCTACTTAGTATGGAACTGGGATAAAGTCGTTTCTGGCGGCCGGGAATAAATTTTCATTCGGTATCGTTATAATATTACCCTACCTGGCTGTTGCCATAAACACTTTGAAGTCTTCTTCAGGTATTTCGTTGTCATTGTCTCTGCCAAGTTTGTAGATTCGGTATATTTCTTGACGTTTCTGTAACTGCGCTGTTTCCTGTAGTTTAAACAAATGTTTCTACGCCGTTAACAAGAAAGGGAAAACTAGGCATCTGATGGACAACAATGGTGTTCCTTTTCAAATATTCCTAATTCAGTCGTCTATTAACTGCAGTTGCTTCAGAAAGCCAAGTTTCTATAGATCAAGTAACGTTGTAATCAGTTATTGTCAAATCTGTTTGGGGGTAGGGAGAATATGCGCAGAAGCCAAAATTTCGTTTTTCAGCAAAAAAAAATCTCCATACGGCATTTTGCCCAGTTCTCGCCTCTTTTATTAGCCGGCTTTCTCTTGAAATACTATCCTAGTTAGCATGTGGTGAAAAAGTTATCGAGCTAGCATCTATAAATAGCATGAAATTAGAAGAAAAATCAATGAGTAATTTTTAGTCTCTCTGACGTGCTTCAGGAGACCCTTATCCTGTTGACGCGTTACATTTGCAAGAAATTTTATGAAGAGCGTGCATCGTGTGTGAGCAAGAAAAATTGAGGTACAACTCACAACATACCTTGCCATACACATGCACAAAATCTCCGAGCTGTTTTGCGAGTATACGCCGTCTGTGAAACGAAAGCAAAAAAAATCAAACTGTGATTTAAACTGAGAACCAATACTATTGAGAAATCGTTCACAACGGGCGACATTTGTTGTGCGGAAGTTGTAGGAGCTGTGCTTTGATAAATTGCGAATTCTGCGATACAGAAAAGATCAACATGTACTAAATGAGTAATCAAACTATCTTTTAACATCGCTAGCCGAAATGTTAGTTAATACACACATCAAGTAACTTTATCATCGACTTCTACTAAGTAAATGTGTTTGTCTTTTTAACCACGCAGTTGATAAATGACAAACATGAAGTCCGTCGAGTAAGAAGCGATAGGATTTCATGATTCTTTTACGACTACATAGTTACGGAGTGCGTCTCAAGACAGCCAAAACCAGCAAGCATCTTGGTGCGCATCTTTGACACGATTTTAGTTAGGAGGCAATTATACGGTGTGGCGGGTTGGATGACGCTGGTAAGCGCCTGGGTCAGCTACACTGTACAGCAAGGTGGTTTGTGACCTTGAGCTTGGCGTCTACTCTTCGTTGCTCGAGTGTTCTCCAGTGAAGCTGTTCAGTGACGCTGGATCTTGGGCGATAGGGCGGACAGCCATGCGTCGGACAATCGTTATTCGGTGCGGTTCACTGTTTTTTTAAAGCTGTTAGGTCCCAGGCGCTTGAACAGTATTCCAGTGTTGGTATCACAATAATAACGTAAGCCTTAAACTTAAGAGCTGGAAAGCTGACGTAGAGGTTGAACTGAGTCTCGGTATCGCTATAGTAGCAAAGCCTTAGACTTGACCTTTGTCTTATTGAAGCCGGTTTTATAAAAGCCAAAAATATTCCCATTTTGGAACCAGCAGTCCAAATACAGTTGAACTCGATAATTGAAAGTCTCAAGAATTAGTGGGGTTTCGGTTTATCGGGGTCAAGTATAAATACACTAATTTCATCTTTGTATATACATTTATTTATAAACATTAACACAATAATGGTTAATAATTTGTTGTCTGCAGTTGTTTTTAAAAGAGAACACCTGAACTGACCACAGTTAATATCTACTACCACAGTATATCACTGCCATCTGATCAGCTTTTCTTGTATATTAGTCATATTCGTATTCTAAACCAACCTGTCGTGTAGCGGCAACTTTTGGCTTGCAACAATAACCTTAAAGGGCTGCTGTAGGTTGCTAGCTGCTCTCTTGAGAAATCGGATGACGAGACTCTGAATAAAAACAGGTAATGTTAATGACAATTGTGATACATACAGATGTAAGATTAGACAGGCCCGTGGCTGAGGCCTCGTTACACTACCCCTCTATTCGATTGTGTTACAGTGTTAACAGGCATATTTTTCGCAAAAATTTCGAAAAGGTTACTTCTCACGACGGGAAAACATACGTGGACTATCGTTTTGGGCTGTTGTCAAACAAGTGTTTACTCGAAAGAGAGCTACACACTCCGGCTGGGGGAGGGGGGGGGGAGGGGCAGCGCTGCAAAAAAAGTGTTACACTGTTTGATACTTTTCTCAAATAGACAATGGTACTATCTTTTATACGTTCTAAATAAGACATGTGCTAGAGTTACGTTAAGACTCAAAGAATTGCATTCGTGCTCTACAAATAAGAGGCTATTTCTTAATTAATTGGTACTTTAGTATACAATCAAGACCATCTATCAGTTACAGATACGACATTCGTCACTTACCATCTGTTCGTCTTGCCGTGAAGTGTCGGTATCATCTCTACACGAGTCATCTGAATCATAACTGCAACACATTCAACGCTGATTAGAGAGGAAATGTCTTCCACAAACAATTCATGTTAACTTGTTTTATCTTTCATTTTATGAACCTGCACACACGAGTACAGTATCTGTTTAACAAATAGTCATGTTTTCTGTGATCAATTAGACAAGAACTGAAAATTGGACATTTGACTGCCGCCACTCAAATAAGCCACTTAGAGCCAGTTAACTTAGCCTTGACAAATTGATAAAGTGATACATGATGATGCATTGTTGTTGATGATTATAGCAAGCATAGAGTTTGGTGTGGTTTAACACTCACAGAAAAAGCGAAACTGAAAACCAATCTTTAAAACTATTATCCAACCCAAGAAAAGGGCAAATGACATACTGAGGCGTATCAAAGCAACCAGGTTTTTTTAGGATTCCTACCTTTCATAGAGAATGATGTGACTCAATTCCGGCAGTTTCGAGGATAAGTAAAAATTACTTTATTTGATAATGCTGGAGTAGCCGACCAGTCAATCGCATTATTTCGCACTTACTTTGTGCTGCTTCATTGTGCTGTAAAATTTTCATTGTTACAATACCAAGATACATCTTGTCAAAATCAACTCTCGAGCGCAAAAAACCTAACGCAACCTGCAATCTGTTTACTTGAGAGCATCCATACCTGGCTTCATGAACCAGCCGCTGCTGCACTCGCTGAAGATACATGGCAAAAGCCTGTCTTGCCTGAATTTTTCTAAAACAAAAAAACCCCCCAAAACAATTGAATCAATTCTTACTTTTAAAGTTTCGACGTCACAGAAACTCGTAAGGATAGGTAAATATAGGTAAGGATAGGTAGGGATAGGTAAAGATAGGTACGGGCAGGTAAGGATAGGGTGAGAATAGGTAAGGATAGGTTAAGTAAAGTAAAGTACACAAAGGTCAGGTAAAGCAAGGCAGTCGTTAAGGTAAAATAAACCAAAGTACGTAGAGTAAACAAAAAAGGTAGTAAAGCAAGGTAAGTTAGGTACGGTTAGTTAGACAGAAAAAAAGTAAAGCAAAAAGCAAATACAAAAACAAAGTAAGGCACAGTATAAGGTAAAGTATGAGTAACGTATACGGTCAAGGTAATGCAAAGCAAACGTAAATGCTAAGCAAAGTCAAGAGCAAAGTGAAGGCATAACTAAACAAAAGCAAAGTAAAGTAACTTAATGTAACGTAAAGTGAAGTACGATAAAAGTAAAGTGAAGTTAAGTTAAGTTAGGTTTATATTGTAAATAATTATCAGTGAATGACAAATCGTCAAGAAACAAAACACACACGCAAAAAAATGGAAAACAAGCACAGGACCCGGTTGATCCAAACTGGGTTAGCTCTAACCAAGAGTTAAATTTTTAATCTCTAGTTTATTTTACAAAGCTGAGTAAATTTGAGAGCTTGCTCCTTAACTGTTACTTGCTAAAGTCAGCTACTTTTGGAAACATAAACTTTAGTTTTAAAAGTCCATTCTTACTTTAGAGAGCCAGCTTTGTTCATGATATCTTCGACCTTAATACTGTTGTACTTGCGCAGAAGCTGTGCAGACAGTGGTTTAGCAGAGTAGAGGTGCACTGTGCCATTTGCTGTTGGGGCGGGCTTTTTAGGATTGGCCTCTGTCTGGTGAGACCCTTGAGGTTTAGGCCTTTGATGGACGGCCATTGGAACTCTGACCTCCATTTCGCCTTGGCTCAATGAACCAGTGGCGTGCGACTCAACAGCACAGGGCCCATCGGAACCAACACCTGTTCACAAAGAAAACGGTACATTTTAACCAGTACAGCAGTAAATAACAAATTGTATTTCTGTTTATCACTTGCTCCATTGAAGACGATTCTGCAGTTGTCTATAAACGATAACCATTCATTCTGCATGACCTAAGGAGTATAACGTATGGGGTTTGTTTTCCTGGCAAGTCGTTTTAATCCAAACCCTTAGAAGTTCTTTAATGAGGTTTTTCAGTAATTCAAAATGGTCACTGTAGGCCAATGACAGTACACTATTTTCTGGTTTCATGTTAATCGATAGCATAAATGTCAGTTTTGTCTGGCGGACAAGCAGATCAGACAAGGCACGAAACATGTAGGGTAGCCGAATCAGTTCTGGCATACAATACATATCATGAAATTATAAAGAAATGAATCATATAAGTATAAACTTTTCTGTCAAGTTCAAATTTGTTAGAACCTGGAGTCACGAACTGTTTTTTGATGTTACTTTCTTCTAATTGGTCAGTTCCCGATCTCAGTGGCCTACTAAACGCTCAAGGGAGGAGGGCGGGGACGGTATTCAACGCTCCTGTATTTAAAATTCAGTTGTTGAAATGGTTCATTTTTATCTTTTGTGGTACGGAGGTGTTTTTAACACCTCTACTGTCGGATAAGTTTTCTATTTCAATAGTCTTAGTTGCTTCATTTCAACAAATCACTGACACCTATGTTTCACCACAGTTTTCCGGGTGTACAAGCGCAACGAGGTTTGACAATGATGAAATATTATGATAAAATATCGTCGGGCTAAGTAACCCTTTACCCTGCGATACGGCTTTTGAATAGTTTACAAACAAAACTCGATAGTGTCCCACTACTGCAGCCTTTCTAGCATGGGAGTTCGAATTAAAAGCAAAGGGCTTCGTGGAATGAAGATCTGAAATCAAGGTCAACTAGGCGTCTGTGTAAAGTGTTGAGGCAAGAGGGTTTCTAGATTTTTCTAATGTTCCAAGGATTGCTACTTGCCGTCTCGATGTTCCTACCTGGATCCTTCCTTTCTTTGGATCTCTCGGCTCTAAACTGCAACTCAATTGCAATATTCCTACTGGGTGGGTTGGTGTTACTGTGCAGATCACGTGAAGGTCTATCAGCTCTTAGCTGCATCTCAACATTCTTTTCCGGTGGGTTAGTGTTACCGTTCATAACACCCGAGGATGAGGCCATAGTTGGTGTTTCTAAAGGAAAAAGGATAACCAGTTTATCAAAGGATCGTGACCAGACATTACCTTAACTGGCGTTTAGCTTAATACAAAGTAATGAAATACCTTTATATTATCTAAGCTTCGCACGTCATTAAATTGACGCGAACTTGACAAATTCGCTTTAAGATTAGGGACCAGTCAGAATTTAAGTTGGAGGGGGGGGGGGGGGGGGGAGGAGAAATGAAATTTTTCGGAACAAAAATTCGGGACCCCCCGTAAGAGTGAAACAATTTTTGGGGGCCCCCCACT
>JAOBRG010400621.1:0-10089 GCA_027574985.1 Umimayanthus nakama | reverse complement strand
ATGTCTCGAGAAATTCACACCTAAAGTAAACCGCGCGTCATACAATTTTACTTCCGGTAAAAACTTTCGTTCGTCATTATGATCTCGCAAACTACTGGACGTATTGAGAAACAGTTTTTTTGACTAAAAGTTCATTTCATGTATATTTATAATCTGCGAAAATCTCAATTTCGAAGCTTTGATCCGTTCCAAAATGAACGGTAACCTTAAGAAACCAAGAAGTATATCAATATTTTCAAATAAAAAGTTTGCGGTAAATGTATAAATACACACAGATCATTATCTTTATTCTAACACGTAGTTTGTAACTACTTCATTTAACAAGTACAAAAGCACTGTGCACGATTGATGAGTCGGCGACCCAGTTCCAGTTTATATCAAACTGCAGAATACAAGAACGTTTGAGCGTTCTGTTAGTTCTTAGTCGCAAACCTGCTATGTAGTTCTGGTAGTTTTCCCGAGAGTATCACTAGCTATACACCGTCTTCATAAAGCCTGGAGTGGGCATGAAGTCGAGGCTTGGTAGGCCAGGACAAAAGAATACTTCAAATATTCTATTGTCCTGGCCTACCAAGCCTCGACTCCATGCTCGCTCAAGGCTTTATGAATACGGTCTATATGGTTGTACTTCGTGCCCTAAGGCATTTAAAATAAATAATTACAAAGGTAGTTCTAGACAGGTTTCATACAACTATTGCATCATCCCTGCCCTCTTCATTTTGCGTTCCATTTTCTTCTGTTTCTTTGGATCTATTTCTGTTTCTGGCGCCTCAGCAAAGAACCAGGGGCCAAGGATATAGGTCCACAACATGTATAGCCCTCTGATGGGAACCTGGGGAGAGGGTGAAGAGTAAATCTGAACCGACCTGAAGGCACTACACAAGATCTTATCAACATATCCTCTCCCTCCAGAATTACCAATAATAGGTAATTGGTATTTCACTCTCAAATACCAATAACTGCTAATTCAGTCCCAGGTCTATTCTAAGGCTGCTCAAGCAAACTAAAAAAATGGAGGAAAATGAATATCTCGTGGAAAAAAGTTAAAAGAAAGCCTCACTACTTTCCTATCCGGCCTGTATTTAGTTTTAAACAGTCACTGGAAAGTGAATGGATCTCGCTCAAAATTCATTACAACCGGGGTTTTTTTTGGTTTGCTCTGCTCAATAAATTGAGCAAGAGCAGCCATGATTTCTGCATCTATTTCTTCTTCTTTCGATCCGGCATTAAAGGCACGAAAGCGAATACGTACCTGAGCGACCTTTTAATGACACTGAGAACAACTTCGCAAAAACTGCTTTAGATTTATGCAACCTTGTGGCATTTTATACAAAAATATCAGCAATTTTTCGGCAACACTTTCGACTTCTTTTAACAACTTTTGACTGAACGTTTTAGCATCTTAAGGATGGGCCTAGTGGGAGAAGCTATGTCATAACAAGTTGAACCGTGACATATATTCTTAAATGCATGTTGGGATTTGACCATCCAGTGGCCAATCAGATATACCATGTATTCATTGAGGGAATAGTAATTAATGCATCTTAATAAATGGCAAGGACAGTATACTTACAAGTAACCATAGCAACCAGAACCAGTCTGAGAAGACTCCGAGTCCCTGTGCTACTGCGGTTATCAAGATGATGTCTTTGATGTGCCTAGCAGATGACAGAAAGACTGATCAATCCATTTACCATTACTCCTGTAAAAGGTTGATGATTCTTGCAGGAAAAAGCTGGTAATAAAAGGAATCTAGGTACTATCAGTTTTCAAGGGTGGATCCAGAAATTTCAGAAAGGAGGGAGGGGGGGGGGGGGCTGGAAGCCAAATTCTAGAAAGGGAGGGCCAGAATTAGACTTTTCTGTGCTGCTTTCAGTCTTATTTATTTACTTATTTACCCTCATTGTCTGCAATTGTTAAAATTTGAGTATTACAGATGTTAAGAAAAAGGCTGGAATAGAAAAGGTTAACATACATTGAAGTAACAAGTTTGTGACAGAACAGATTGCTTGTTTAAAGGATTGTAGAGCTGGTAATCTGGGAAGGTAAGTTGTAACTTTCTTATACATCTCTTACAAACATTCCACCAAAGAGGATGGGGCGCACAGCCGGTCCGGCCACTCCCCTTAATCTGTGCCTGGTTTTCCATTCATATAATTACAGATGTCCTTAACCTTCCTTGAGCAAAAAACAGAACTGATACACAAATCTAAAGTGCTAAGATGAGCTCTTACTCAGCCATTCCAGAAGACATATTAAGATCGATCCCTCCATCAACCAGTGCACCTGACTCAGAGTACGTTGCCTTTGACATTGATTCCATCATCTTGAAACATGCAAAATATACTCCGAAACTAAACAACAGCAGAAACTGCAATGGAAACACAAAAAATAAGCAAACATATAAAATTTTAATAACAGAAAATAGGCTAAAACTGAACAGAATCTCATTGGAAGTTTAACTAAAAGGAAAATCCTTTGACTGAATTTAATTTTTATTTTTAAAACAAATCATCAACATAGCAATATTGAATTTATAGTTAAAGAAAAAGCACCAGGGTCAAAAATAAAGGACAAGCTACTCTTAATAATAACATTAAATAATAATAACAATAACAATTAGAGAAAAACAAATTAAAGTAATGTACAGTTATTAATAACAGACACATTTTAAAAAAGTTAAATTACAATATGTAATCCTTACACTACAATACAAATACTATTATTTAAAACATATACAATACTAACTTATAAGATAAATCAAGTCTATTTGGAGATTTTAACTGATCTAAGCTGAATAAGAAGGTTTTGAGAGAGAATTTGAAGATCTTGGGTAAATGTAGCTGTTTTAGTTCATTTGATTAATATATATTATATATCTAGAGCTCACTCAGGTACCTTTCCTTAATCTTAATCAATATTAAAAGGACTCTCAGACATTTAACTTTTAAAAGTAGTGAATATTGGTGAACTAAACACTTAATAAATTTAAAGATACCACTGACAACTGTGAACACTCAATCATATATTAATTTATCTTACTGTACTAATAAATATGACAACTCATTATCATGATGATAAACTTGTGGTCCTTACCAACTGTAACCAGCCTACAGAGGAGTACCTAAACCCAATTCTGAACAAGACATAACAAACCTGCAAGACAAACAGAATCAACAAATAGAGTTTATTATTAATAACTAGTTTGATCCCATTTCCATTCACTCAAAAATCCAAGTTAATTAAATTTGACCCCCAATCAATACTTTGGCCTTAATTTTTTGTTCCTTAGCCTGAATTGTTAAAAACATTTTTGGTATAACTTCTCTTTGTTCGTTAAGACATCTTTTGACTGTAGTTAAGTGATGTCACAACTGATAATACTGTATCATCATAATAATTCATGCAAATTGTGCTTTAACTATGAAAGTGCAGTTTTCCCTAAAAAAGCAACTATTTTTGCCAAATTACTGATAACTTTTCAGTGGTTCTTACAATTTTGTAAAATGCAATTGCTATTTAAATGTTGTTTTCTCACCATTTTCAGCATTTAATTCAATTATGAAAAAATTTGAAATTTTGAAAATCCAAGATGGCAGTCACTAGTGATGTCATAAATTTGTTTGGTTGTGGTTACCATGGAAACTAATTAAGATACCAAGTTATTTTCGTTAAAAATTTGAAAGAACAAAGAAAGGTCATTATATGTGCTAAATAACACGTCAATCGGATGAATGGTAACAAAAATGGTGGGAGGGGTCTGATTGACCCCCATTTTGTATTTTGTGTAGTTTTTAGGCTTATGCTTTCTAGGGTTAAATGAGCTACACATACTAGTTAGTGTGATTACAAAGAAAGATTCTGTGATGAAAAAATGTTTTTAATAATTAAATTAAAGTAGTTACTTTTATTATCATAATACTACACGAAGAAGTTCCATACTGCACTTATGGATTTCCGTATTACGGCTGGACTATGAGTAGCTGATTAACAATAATTATATAGTTTAAGTTTTTACTAATTAACTGATAGTATCTAAGACATACACAAAAAATCAACATAAAGATGTATGATTTTCAGTGAGCTTTTAAAAGTACTTTAATATATACATACCTCTTATTAGCCGAGTGCGAAGTCCGTACGGCAAGTTATGGACCGAGTTTTTTCCTTCCTTTTATGGCCCAAGCGCGAAGCACGAGGGCCATGAAAGCAGGAAGGAAAAAACGAGGATCCATAACTTGCCTTACGGACTGAGTAAACGAGGCTAATAAGATGTTTATTATATGGCTTTGTTGATTTTTCTGGTTTTAAAAAGAGCTAGCAGTCCGTATGGCTACTTACGGACCTGGAATTGACCAATCACAGCACGCGAAACCATTCAGCCATATAATAAATGAGCATATTAACTGAACCATATAAAAAGGAAGAATATAGAAAAAAGCATAAAATAATGTATGTAAAGCAACTGTCGATACCGTATAAATAATTGATATTAATAATAACATAATATAAAATAATATAAAAAACTTTTGGTGTGCACAAATCTCTGTCAGATTCTCTCCAGGATACTCAATAGTTCAATTTCACAGTACTTGTACTCACCCAAACACTTGACATTATTCTAAGATAAAAATCTTTTGTCTCCTTGTTTTCCTGTAAAATCTGCTTTTGCCCTTTTGTCGCTTGCTTTCCTTTTTGCTATGTTGTGAGAAGGACATAAACAAACTATTAATAGTGTTAAAGTTGCCCAGTTTTCTACCTGTAGAGAAAACAACTGACATGCAAGTTAAAAGTTTACTCCAGATGACAAAAATGTTAAAGGCTGATAACATTCAACTCTTGCTTTGCATGTGCAAACAGTGTCAAGATGGATGTCTTAGTTTGAGTTTTTCAAATAAAAGTTCTCCAAGAAATGGGAATTTCCGTAACTTGTTAAAATAATTCTTCTAAGGTCAGTGGGTAGGCTTTTCCACAACAAACTAAAATAATCCATTAATTTTGATTTATTCCGCATTTTATTATTGTACAGAACTTTCCAAGGCCACTGATAGAGCGATGACTCCAAACTCAAACTAAACCTCTTAAACACTCGAAATCTAGTTCTTGGAGTGGAATCAGAGACCTTAGCAAAGACACTAACTCAGAGCTCTCAAGTCTCACGCATTGAGCGTGAGTCTCACGCATTTCGATGTAATCTCATGCTCTCACGCTCCCATGAGTATTTCTTACGCATTAGCACTCTTCCGGAAGGTAACTCTTACTGTTTTGGCCGTCAGAAGTGCTTACAATTGTAAAAATCCTTCCTTCACCCTCCATAGAAGGAATAAATGTGTCTGATTTTAATAAATTAGATCCCCCTAGATAAAGTTTGCTCGCTCAGCAGGCAATCTCACTCTTTGCAAAAACACAAACTTGAGAGCTCTGCTAACTATAGCCTAGGTTTCCTAAATTTCACCAACTAAAGAGTACTTATTAAAGGACCATAAAAACAGGATTGTATATATAATAGAGAAATATAAAACAAGGGCGCACGTGCTCTGTTCAGTGATAGAAACATTGGTTCTCAAAATAAGTGCTTAGAGAAAAACGAGCGGCAGGCGAGTTTTTCTAGCACTTCTTGAGTGAACTAAAAAACTCACAAGTGTTTCTATCACTGAACAGAGCAAGCAAGCAAGTTTTATATTTCCTTTATAAAATAAGCCACACAAACAGCTCAATATCAATTCAATATCCCAGCCAGTTTTCGTGATGACGTATGCAGACGCACTCTATTCAGATTTAGAACACAGCACCCCAACCAATCAGAGCGCCCGTTATATCTGCTTTATTTTATAACAAAAATTTTGTAGGGAAACAAATTACAAAGCTTTAGTTGCTTATTAGTTACAGGAAAAACATTTAATCTTTTTTTACAAAACCACTAGTCAACTGGTACTAGTGCAGCTGCTGTTGATAGTAATAGTATGATACGTGTTTTCACGAACACTGATCGTTGTCACTGACTCTGCCCTACATACAACTTATTGATTACAACGCAGTAGTCAGTTGTATAAAAACACAAGTTTATTTCAAGAGATCGCAAGTTAGCGATCACCATCACTACGAAATCAAAAGTTAGAACTTTGTTTAAAAGTTCCATAACACTTTCCTCCTTTGGACACTAGTTATGTATCCAATGACAAACAAAGCTCTCTTAACACGTGGCTAAAAGTCTAAGAGTATTAAGAATACGAGTACAGTGACTATGAATGATCAATGATACATGATACTGATAGTGATAGAATTAGAATAAATTTTATTTAATACATACATCATACAGTATATCGGACAAAATTTTTACCTTGGAAATAGTTTGAACTTATTGCCCTAAATTCTAAAACTTCAAACTTCTAGAGAACGATAAGGTAAAAACCTGGGAATCGGTTCTAACTAACGCTAAACTGTTTTAATACCACAAACCTAAATATATATATTCTAAATAAGATATATAGCTTCGAACTTACCGGCGCCATTTTGGTAAAATCCTTTTAGAGGCCTGGGCCGAGTTTGCAATCACTTGACCCTGGGAGGGAGGGGTCTGGTGATGTTATGTCGTCACTGGCTGCAGGTGGGCTACGGAGAAGATTTTGACATCGTTCTCAACACAAATAACATAATTGTTTGGCTGTTTTTCCTCGTCTGTACCGTTGCAATTCAACTGGAAAGAACTACAGAGGCAAGGTAAAGCTTAAATCGATGTTATTCGATAAACAATACAGTTTTAGCGCGCGTGTTGCCAACAATGCAATGGTTCATAAAAAGTAAGCTCGATTCACTATTGTTTCGGCTGCGACATTCCAGTTTGACTGTTCGCTGGCAAGTGACTTTCGCGGTCTTCTATTACTCTGTTGCGAAACTTGATTGTGGTTTTAACTCTCCGCTTAAAATGGTAGTAACTTTGAAGCGGTAATTTAGGTTCTCATTGATGAAAATAGGTTTGGTTTATCGAGATAAACCATTGACTCGCAGCTCGCTTGCACTTCGGATTAAGAATTGTTTGCCGTTGTGTATGTTGGTTTGTAGCTGTGTTTGGCTTCTAAATTTATCACATTTGCATGATCTACGAGTTCAATTAAGCCACTCATCTCATCGTTTTCGGGCTTCTATTAGCTTCATACTAACTACGTGTGATGTTTGTTTCAGATGAACTGAAAGTCCCTGAAATTGGGGAATTGGAGTCATGAGAACTTCTTTGTGTATATACATTATACAACCCACAGAAACTTGAAGCCAACGTATATACACACTATATCCTCGTCCGATTCTAAACAAAAATCATTTGTGGAACCTTCAATTCCTGAACCGATCACCACGAAATATTGTTCCTTGACATCGAAAAACTAACAAAGTGAATCATAGCAATGGATTTACTGTTCTATGTGTAAGTTTTGTTTTAACTTTGTTGAAAATTTGTACTCTTCACGTTGTATCTCATAACATATTCTGTTATAATATACTTAGACTATACTATTACGTAAAAGCCACGCCACTTGGTCTTTCGGTTTTGAAACCGTACAAGGAAGTGTTTGTAAATGGAATGTGTAACTGTTTGCCTTCGAAGTTGGACAATTTGGCTGAGATGAAAACTCGAAGAGAGGTTGCTAAGCCTAAAGTTATCCTCTTGATTTTCTTGTATATACTAAATTTTTTTTTTAAAGATTAACATAAGATCAATTTCACTGGGCAAGGTTTCAAGCCCTTCCTTTTCAATACATATCCATTTCTTAATAAGAACTGCGATATTGGTTAAGAGAAACTGGATGATCTAAAATGTTTTTATTACAGTCTGAACATGATATTAGCTAAGATTTAAGGAAAGCCGGAATGTCATTTGCTTTGAAAAACTTGCTGCATTTGTCTCCGATTTATTTTTATGCTATCTAAAAGATTTGAGGGGGAAACTAGTTCGTGGGATATGAACAGATCTTATGCCATAATCAGTGGAGAACAGCAAGGATGAGATAACTAGACAACAAAAAAGTTATTGAATTATGTGTTTTTTTGTTTATTGTTCATCAAGTCAATGAAATTTCATGATTAGCATTCAAACTAACAGTCATGCACAGGCATCTGTTTACAAATATGAATGTCAAAACTTTTTTTTATCTTTGTTTTTCAATGCACTATGCAACTCCTTTTGTTATCAAGCTCATTTATTTGTAATGTTTGCCCTTAAAGTTTTAAAAATTGATGGTTTTCAAGTTATAAAATGCTTAAAGTGTATATATCACTTGTGGGGTTTTTCATATTTAGAATCTACTTAGCGTTCTGATATACAAAGCAAAAAAAAATGTTATGATTTGGATTTTTCTTCGTTGTGCAATTAGCGTTTAAATAGGCGAAATTTTACTTCCGGATTCAAAATGACCCCACAAAAGGAAGAACGGGTCCAAGTTGGATAATGTGACGTAGAAACCAGAATTCATACTTTGAGTCTTGAATTGCTGGAGAAATATCTTGTTTTGTGTTTCCTGATTTTTTTGTATTGTAAACAACAGATGTAAAGAATGTCAGATCTTCCTCCAGCTATTGAAGATTCGAAGTATGACTTCTGTAATGACGTCACAGCCCAACTGGGACCCATTCTAACTTCCTTTTGCACGGTCATTTTAAAACCGGAAGTAAAATTTCGCCTGTTTGAACGCTAATTGCGCCTCAAAGAAAAATACAAATCAAAAAATTCTTTTGCTATATATATCGAAACGTTAAATGGATTCTAAATATGAAAAACCCCACAAGTGATATATACACTTTTAATTAATACATTCCTAAAAGGACATACAAGTTTGATTTTCCGTTGATGGTATTATCTTGCATTGCTCACGCCACAAAGTATTTTTTAAGCACCTGAAAATAGAAATTGTATATTATCTATGAAAAACGGTTCTTAATAATATCTGCCATATACAATTATAGCAGCTTGTTTTCTCTTCAAATTTGTGGCAAATAAATAACTTTTAATTAGTGCCTGAAGAAGTAAACCTTGTCGGTTATATGATTAATATATTATTTTCTTTAAATGTTGATGGCATGGAGTGAAGGTCAATGACTGTGTTAATAAAAGTTTTTTGCCCAGTTTGAAATGAAAATATAAAGTAACCCTTTCATTCTAAAACATATCATTTGACACATGTTTATATAATGGATTTTAATTAAAATGAAAAATTAATTCAGGTTTTTCAGATTTAATAATAATAGAACTGTAATAATAATAATTATAACAATAACAACAGTTCTTATTATGCATTTTGTGGAGCCTACAAATACAGTAAAACAATATTATTACATATTTGTCCGTTGTCATAAAATATTTCAGTATGACTTTTATATTCTTTTGAGTTTAGCTATGTGCATGCAGAATTTCAAGTCTATTAATAACTTTATTGGATAAATTAATTGATACAATGCATCCCCCCCCTCCTGAGAGGGAAAGAGTAGAAAATACCACCTGAGAGAGAGAGAGGGAGGTGTCTATAAAACGAAGACTGAAGACCCCCCCAAATCTAAAAAGCGAAGACCCCCCTAAATCTAAAAAGCGAAGACCCCCCTAAATCTAAAAAGCGAAGACCGAAAACCCCCCAAATCTAAAAAGCGAAGACCAAAGACCACCCTCAAATCTAAAAAGCGAAGACCCCATTCAAATGATGCGCTAAAAAGCATTCGCTCTTTTCTTTTCTATTTCCCAAGTTTTTGTGCAACGCAGGCTATTTAATTGCAGAGAAATTTTAAATTTGAAACCATATCAAGCCGATTTATAAAGTTTATACTTTGTTCAAACTTCAATGCCATATAAATTTCCTTGGTTTTGTACGTTGAGCTACAATGTATCAAAATTACACTAGGTAGCTAAGCTAGTTCAAGTCAACCTAATCTAGTGTAAAGACTGCATACAAGTCGTTATAAGTCACTGTGCTGGCAAAATTGTAATTATTGCTACTATGCAGAGTTCAAAGTTGACGGTAATCCTCTAGTCAACTGTGACGGACTAGTAAACTTTTCCATAAACTAGTACCGGGCGTCTAGTAAAAAATATTAGCATAAATCCATAAT
>JAOBRG010400599.1:0-10090 GCA_027574985.1 Umimayanthus nakama | reverse complement strand
TTTTGAACTGGTGTCCAGCCAAACCATACATTCACTGTAAATTTTTGGAGGGACAAGAAATTTTTAAAAGTTTATAACTCAGGCAAATTTTATCTAAATCACGCCAGATGTGGCTCAATTGTTCATTTACACATGCTCTTTATAATGTATGCTAAATTCCTGAATTAGACTTGTACCCAGGCTCCTGCTCAATTTGTTACTGGCGAATTGAATCATACATCAATACATGAGCACTGAATCAGTGAATGACTGAATCGCTGATGCACACGTGATGACGTGTACACTCATCATCTTGTGCCTCATAATTATGGTTCGGTGTGGAAACTGTGCACAAGTCCCCTCAAAATATTTGGCGGGGATCATAGGCAGAATCGACCTGTATTCATTCAAGTGTTTATAGATATTGCGGAATTGATGTTGTTCTAGAATCAAACAAGGGAGGGGGCTTGGAGGGCACAAGTGGCCCAAGCTACCAGTCTGGTTGGGGTGTTCAAATACAAATCGTGATTTTTAAGCAAATATGTGGGGAAGGTGAATTTCCCTCAAAACATTACGAAAACAATAAAATTGGCTGTTTACCTCAGGTTTCTTCTATGTGCACGTCAGTGTGTTTATTGCAGATTTTGGAGTGGTTTGGTCACAGATTGAGGAACTGCAGGAAAACTGATAATTGTAGGGAAGAGAAGAATTTATTTGCACACATCCAACTGACTGACCTCAAATCAAGCTACTGTAAATCTGGAATTTTAAAAATTCTCAAAAAATACTCTTCCAAATCCCACTTCTCTGACAAGTTTCAAACTAATCTCACTCATAACTGACTTTTCTACTCCTTTATGGAAATCTCATAATAGCTGATTCATAGTAGATCTTCCAAATTAACCATTAAATAGTAAACACATGAACTCTGTAGTTTCTTTTCTTGAAAGTTCAACAGTAGAGTTTTTGTAGCTTACATCCATCTTTTCTCATTACAATATTTTTATTTTATATGCAAATAGGAGCCAGTTCTGGTATAGGGGCTGCAACTGCTCTGCTGTTCTCGCGGCTGGGAGCCAATGTCTCACTTGGAGGAAGAAACATAAAAAACCTTGAAATTGTAGAAACAAAATGCAAAAAAAATCGGTTGGATGCACAGGTAAACATACAGTATTTACCACAATAAAGAAAGTCTTAAGTGTATTTCTCAGGGTGCATTTGCCACAAATAAAAATTTAGTACAAATTTATGATATTAGAATTAGTTTGTATTATTCAAACATAGTTCTACAGGTAGTGTTATTTGTGTTAAACTGGTTGGGGTGTTCAAATAAATAATGCATGCATATTTGTGAGAAACACAAGACTTTCTTTATTGTGGTAATCACTACTTTATCAAAATCTGTTAAAATTTAATATTGGCAAGACTGAATTATCACTGATCGAATAGAATATAAACTCCTCACTCTTGCTTTCAAATGTGTCCATAGTCAAGCCCTGACATACCTGTATGAACTTATTCTTCGCCATGTTCCCTCTCGCCCCAGTCTCTGTTGTCTGAACAACATCTCTTGTTGAACCAAAAACTATTTCCAGGGCTGACAAAAGCACAGCAGATCATGCTTTTTCTTTGTCTGCCCCTAAACTGTGGAACAAGCTTCCTACTGAACTAAGAAACACAAGTCCTGACCCTTTAAACGCAAACTAAAAACATTTTTATTCGGAAAATATTTTTAGTTTTTAATAAGATTCTTTTACCTGGTGTGTACTTAGTTAATTTATTGTTATCATTGCAAGCTTTTCCAGTGTCTTTGAATTTTTCTAGAAAAAGACGCTTTAAATCTTTGTTGTTATTATTATTATTATTATTACTACTATTATTAACTTATAAACAATAATTACAATGTATAGTGTACTATATTCAGATAGTAATAAAACAATATTATGAAGTGCTAGGTAGTACTAATTCTGTAACATTATTGTCCTCAGGTTTTGTTGGTCCAGGGAGACTTGAAATCCGAAAATGATGTAAAGAACCTCGTTGATTCAACAGTCAAACATTATGGCAAGCTTGACATCTTAGTAAGTTACATGCGGAAGGAAGGAAAATGTTGATGTGTATTTTTCAACAACATTTTCAGCACTTTTGCAGAATCAATGTTTTTCAATTTTTAAGTAATTAAACAGTGGTTGAATTTAACTCAAAAAGTCTGTTATGGCAGTAAAAAGTGGTTGCAATGCACAACTACAGACTGACAGTGTTTCCAAAGTAAAACATTTTGTTCCAAGTGTTATATTATTAAAAATTACTGTATGGAAAGATTGGTTTGCAGCAACTTTATTTTCCCCAAGGTAAATAATGCTGGGATTCTGGAAACTGGTACTATAGAAACTACCACTCTTGAGTCTTTTGATGAAGTGATGAGAGTAAATGTTCGGTAAGTGGTGAATAATAAAAACCTTTGTTCTAAATATATCACAATTGAAATGCATTTACCTTGCAATATTTGTTATCTATGTACTGTAATAAAAAAATGTGCCGGTCCAGTTTGTGTGCATGAACTAGCTTAAAAGCTCACATTCAAGTAGTGAACTTCTGCTGGTGAACTTGCTTTCATACAGCTCAGTTGGTACTACAGCGACCAATTCAAATGTTAATAACGTAATAGATGGAACCACTTTAGTAACAATATTAATTTTTGACATATTTTATATCATTGTGAACCAGTACAAGTAACAAATTGTACCAAAGGACAGTGACGTACAACATACACAACATTATTTGTTTTCTAAGCCAAGTGAGTCAGGAGATATTATGAATTATATTACATTAGAGTTTGTATTCAAAGCTCTTCAAGAGTTAATTAAGTGTGATTTTGGGGAAGGGCCTAGCAGACCTCTGCCCCCTCCCCCCTTTTCAGGTGGAATACTTACAGACAATTCATAAAAAAGACTGAAATGAAAAATCCATTTTAAGGGACTTTAGGCTTCCACTTTTTAGAGTTTTATAGCCTCTGGTCTCCCTCTTTTAAAGGTTTCTGGATCTTCCCCTGCCAAACGTATGCCAACTAACTAAACTTGGTACGATTTCTGTGTCATCATTCTCCTTCTCAATTACCATTAAGAGTCCATGCATTGAAATTTCATTCCTCACTGCAGTCATCAGGCTAGTTAATGGTGAAAACCTGTGGCTTGGTAGTTTTCATGAATTTGTTCTAATAGCATAGTTAGTTCATGGAAATGGGCTGTTGAGTTCTCCTTTGCTATAGCTCCCACATGTATGCACAGGGTCTGTATCAGTTGTGTACGTCGGTCAGTCCGTAGGACAGATCTTTACTGTTTTACATATTAAAGATTACAGTGTGTTACAGAATTTCCACGGAATCTTAAGAAGTCTTACTTTTGATTTAGGCCTTGAAAGTGTGTTACATTTGCCAAAAACATTTTCCTTGAGACTTAATCCAAAAGGTGTCATGGTCTAAGTTTGAAGATTGTTTGCATGGAGAAGAGGCTCATTACTTTCCTTGTTGCATATCAAAACTAACATGTTGCATGTCTAGAACAAGAATCATCAGTTGGCTCCTACTGTAATGTTTGATAAAAAGTTAAACATACCAATTTCTGGTCTGGACGTTTTCGATTTTGTCATACTTCCCTTGGATTCAAATATAGAAACTTACTGTCGTACATGTAGATTTAGTTTTATGGGACCGGCCTTCAAAACTTCTGGTGACTCCAAAACAGCAAGGTCGTAGAGTCCCAGGACTCACTCCAAAAACAAATAGTGCAGTTCCTGTTGCTGTCTGCAAGTACCATAAGAAACTTAAAAGAATTTCCCCTTTTTTCTAGTTCTGTTTTTCATCTGACTTCACTTGCAGTACCTCATCTTATAAAGACAGAAGGTATGTACAACATTGTACATGTATAATACAGTTTTCAATTGGTTTTTTTCAATGCAATAAATCAAATACCTTATCAGAAATTATTGACAAAAAGATCTGAACTGAAGGAATACTGAACGGACATTCTTAATAAACAGTGATATTTTACTGAATAACATAGTTTCAATGATCTCAAGACATTCAAACAAAGCCGAAAGTGGATATGAAAATTGATCGATGCAGTTTAATTGGAACTTAGGCAGTTACATATTTTTTGCCTGAAAAAAGAAGATGAAGTATCTTGTGTTATTTAAAAGGTGGAAAGTGAAATGTGTAGTATCGGCAATTCGTTTAAGAGTAAAATTTGATTCATAAAGTTAAGTATAAGCAAGTTACACTTAATCGGTTGATCTGATATGGTTGCAAAAGGTATATGAGAACTGCCTGTCTTTCGCTAAATTAAAATATGAATGTAAGGGAATGGAACTTGATCTAGCAAGCAAACTACCACTTAATATACAAACAACATGGCAAACAAGATCAAGTCAACATTGTGTCCTAGAAAAGGCCTGTCAAACTAAAAGTTGGCGTCTTAAAAGCGATTATTAGCCATTTTGTTTGCTTATATTTTGAGCATAGAGACAGTCTGACGCCTGTCACTTAAAAAGCGAGATCAATTTGAGCCCGCGTTACTAAAGCCGGGCGTCTTAGTTGCTGGGTGGTTGGCGTGTCTGACTTACCATCTGCTAATCCGAGTTCGATTCCCATTTTTTTAACAACATCCATTGCACTTCATGTAATCTATAACAAATGATGTACGAATGGTAGTGAACAAGGGAGATCGTAGTATGCTCTGATTCAGTCCATTTAAAAAGAGTAACATGTACCGAGCATATGGCAAGGCCCGGGCCGAGTTCGGCTATATATGTTTAACCGCTTGTTTTACATATTTTTTTCAGGCTGTATCGTCAATGTATCAAGTGTTAATGGCCTACGAAGTGTAAGTGCAGAAGCGTTATTGTTCAACAGACTTGGTTGGCTTCAGTTTACATTGAGTAGTTCGTGACATTAAGAATTAAATTTAAGTTGCTTACAAAGACTTGCTAGTCAGGATTTTATATTTCTCGAGTGAACTTAGACTTTGTTGTTAGTTTGCCGGCAGTTTTTTGCGAATCGTTTTTTCCTTAGTTTCCTGGAGTCTTGGCCTACAATGTATCCAAGAGCGCTGTTGATCAGCTGACAAGATGTGTGGCTTTAGGTAAGAATTTACTTCGATTAAAAAATTCTTGTGAAACAATTATTTTTTACCGTACAGTTTCCGTATCTGCTTTTGAATGAATGTTTTGGCATAACTTTATTTCAAACTTTCAGTAACCTATTTACACCTTAAAATCAACTAATTATGAAACGCTATAATCTTTTGTCATAAAGTCAAAAAGTCAAAACGCTAAATGTTTAAAACGTTGGTTGACCTATGAATACTCCGAAAGCTAATGTTTATGGAAATCGTACTAATTCTCAAAACTCGACACTTTTAAAATTTCGGAAGAAAGTCCAGGTCCTAAGCCAGCCAATAAAAAATGTGTAGCCCTCAAAACAACAAAAGTCCGCTAAAGCAAGTCGGCTTTTTTACTGCACAATTCACTTTAAAATCCTCTATAACTTCATTTCCAAAAAAAGGCTGTCGAGATCCTCTGACACTAGTGATTACTGACTTTAAAATTTCAAAAGAAAGTTTAGCCCTTAGCCAGTTAATAACAAATGGATATCCTTCGACTTCTTTCTCTGCCAATTTCTCCGCTCTGCTTTGAGTTTTAGTCTTTTTTTCTCGTCATCTCCAACAATTGATTTATTTTCACAGAACTATTTTTTAAAACAGACATAGGGAACCAGAACTAATAATCAGATCGGCGTTCAAGAAACACATTGTAAATCCAAGTTTTACAATCCATGTAATTTCTGGTTATGTTCGATATACCAAGTGCCGGACAATGAGCCCTGAATTGCGTCACAAAGAACGCAACAATGTACTATCACTTTAAAACAATGGCACCTCACTTGGTATATCGTGCATCACCCGTAATCTCGGGTTTGAAGCATGCGACCCAGACGAGTCGCCCTCTACTCTGAGAACGAAAGATCTCATTGGATAAAAACACAATACAAATAAACCAAAACCTTAACTCTTAAACTGACCATCCGTAAAGAACATACAATAGCGTATTGTTAAAAAGTGTCAGTTATTGTTACTGTTATTGTTCAATGACCAATGGAATACTCCGTTCTCAGAGTAGAGCCTTGCTGACCCAGACCCAGTCTCGCAAGACTAGATTTTACGATTGATATATTTCCTGATGTCGCTGTTTCCATTTTGCTTCATTGGCATACGTTTCTTGGTTTCTTACTGAGCAGTTGAATGATAAGCTGTAAGTAATGGGTGTTTTAAGTCGACTTAAGTTTTGCTCAGCGAAATATCCAGTGTAAACGCTCCAAAAAGGTGTTATAAGTTCCTTTGCTTAGCAAATTTGTAATTATTGCTACTATTTGGTGCAGATGGAGCATGAAACTACAGTAACGAAGCACATTTGCATGGGGAACTTTAAACGATGCTAAGCAAGTTTCAAGCCAAGAAAAACTAGCCTTGAACACAACTTACGGACGCAAAAACAAAGAAACTCATTGGAGATATATCAATCTTCTTTTGTCTGTTTGCCACAATTGTTTGAATGGTGTCATGCAAGCATTGGTATATTGCGGGTCCAGGCGAACACTTCTCACGTTAGTACTTATTGCAATCTTTTAAGAATGAAGGCAAGAACGTCTGACGTTAGTTTAAAACCATTTATCCTCCTGATCCGGACGTTTAGCACAGCTTTATTAACAACTATAGTTAAGTTTCAAAAATGTTAATCAGCTTTCCATAGCAAATTTGGCCGCAAGTGTGAAGTTTTTTGAATGTTGATAAAAACTGAAACGTTTATGAAAGGTTACTGAATTTTATTTGGTTCGTGTGGTTCGAGACAGCACATTCACGAGGTTTCACAAACACTCAACGCCAAAAGTTTTCTTTGCTCCGTGTTGCAATCAAATGCAATGGCTGCATCAACAGGTTGTCCCAACGACAACGTAAATAATATTTGCACGTGCAATCCACTCTCAGTTAATTAGAGACCATTGATAGTTAGTCAGGTTAAACGGCTAAGCAAAATATTTTAGCTAAGCTCAAACTTAGCTCAGCAAAAATCAAGCTCTAGTGTGAATATGGCTTGGCTATAAAGGATTTGCTTTGTCAGAAAATTTCTGCCCATGTGCTTTGGTAAACGCATTTTGTGTGACGCGTGTTTAAAAGCTTGAAGGTTCACAGCAAATGTATTCCTCGTTAATGTTTTGCCACCCAGTTGAATTGTATACTTTTGAAAGCCGTTATATTTTCAAAAACTGAACGTAAAAAGCTGCAATTATTTTGATAAGTAAACTTGAATTCAGTTCTTTTCGTGCAGGATTATTTCTCTCAATAAATGCCTATGCTAGGGAAGCAAAATGTAAACAGTAACTTCAGGAAAGATTAGACTCATGTTGAGCAACTGACATCCTCCGTGAAAAAGTCCAAATTTTCTTTTTCAATTTTGAAAATGTACTGAGCTTATGTTAATGCTTGTGCTAGTCTGACATAGAAAAAAACTAGGTTAAATCGATTGGAACTTTGGATGCATCCGGTTGGTAATATACTGTAGGAACAGTTTTAGTGCAAATTCAACTTATTGTGTTGACGCAGCGTTAGATTGTAGAAACTCATCTTGTATAATTTTCTTCTTAGAACTTGCTCCCAAGAAAGTGAGATGCAATGCCGTCAAGTGAGTACAAAAATTACTACCAATGTCCTTTAAAAGCCCGAGCCCCTCCTCTTTTCATGCTCAAAGATCCACATTTAAATTTAAATTTTGCAACCACAACCAACTTTACGTTTGTGCGAATCTCCTCGTTCTAAGCACTTCGTAAGTTTCAAAGAGCGCTTGGAGTTTTTTGTTGTAAAATATATTTAAACAGTACAAGGCGAGGGTGGGAAATGACTGTTAGCGGTGTTTTCTAGCTTAAAGCCATCTTAAGAGCAACTTCATTGTTTTGCATTCAGATGTCTTTCGCACTGTGAGCAACAAAAGAGAAATACACGAGATGTTCACTCAACAAAGGCTCAATATCACTTGAAAATATGAATGGTCTTACCAGTCTTCCACTCAGACAATCTGCGTCCACACATGTAGATAGCGTGCACTTTAATCTGATAACGATATAGCTTTGTTAATCTCGATATCCAACAGCCCTGGCGTTGTCATTTCCGAACTCCAAAAAAGAGGCGGTCTGGATGAACAAGCCTATCAACAGGTTGGTTGCCCCTAAATGAACTGATTGTATGTATCCTGAAGAAACCTTGCGTTTCTAAAGGCCCGTGCAAACGGAAGCAACAAGTCACAACATTGTTGCGGATTGTTGGTCGACCATATTGCGTCCGTAGAGAGAGGAAGGGATTGCTATTCGCTGATATTCTCCCATGTAAACAGTCTGGAGCGGGGCAAGGGACCTACTCCACCTGCATTTTATTCCTTTTCATTAAAAAAATTGCAATTTCCTCAAATCTGTTTGCTTATTCAACGCTCTGTTTCCCCTTAACGTTACAGCTGATAGCAAAATGCTGTCATCAAACGATTGAATGAACCAATTACAACCTGAGCAAACAACAGAGTTCCTGTTTTTCTGATCAATCAGCAACAAAAAAATGAACAGCAGAACCTAGCTCTCAGAAACTTTGGTTAAAAAAAGTTTTTTAACTTCCACAGCTTCGACAGTATACATCTGTAGATTTGAAGCTTTTCTTAGATATAGCTGAGACACAAACGCATAGAACTTTTTGTTATCTAAACCTGCTTAATAATTGTAATTGTTACTCGTAAGTACGACAAATTGGATTCGCGCTCCGCACTCATCCAATCTTGCTTATCACTCGTAATGAGTACAGACCGAATTGGGCTCTACCCAGAGACTTTTTTTGTGAGTTCGACTTTTGGACTGTAGGAAATATTGTATGGAAACCAAGAGTTAAAGAACATCCTAATACCTGAAACAAGTTAAAGAAATAAAATAAAAAGACCGAGCTCAAAATAATGCCTAATTATACAAGATATGGTTGGAAGCTTTCCAAATATTCAAGTGTAACTCTTTTAAAAAACTCTTTTTAGATGTTGGTTTGCGTGTTAAAACTAAGCTACAAATATTTTGAAAGGACGCGAATAATAAATTCATATAATTTTGAACAATACACGAAAACAAAGTACTCCAAATATCAAGGGATAAGCTTTAAACGAAGAGTTCATTTCACCACTGTTAAAGGTAAATGGAAAGAAAGTTGACGTTGACGAAAAAACTCAAAAGGTATTGTATGGGTGAATGAAGCGCTATACTTAACTTGGACATTGTAGATATTACTTTGTATTTGGTTTACTTTTAAAGAAAAAAAAATAAAAAATAGGCCTTCATTCATACCAGCCCTAACTGAATTGAACCTGCCTGAGTAAACATAGAGTATAATTGATGAATTAATTTATTAAATAAATGAATAAAAAATGTATTACTCTTTGTCGCAGTTCCTGGAAAGATCGAAGAGCACGCATGCGCTAGGTCGTCCTGGCAACCCGGAGGAAGTGGCAAGTGCCATCGCATTCCTGGCCAGTAACAGTGAGGCAGCCTTCATCACGGGTGTTAGCCTCCCGGTCGATGGGGGCAGGCACGCCATGTGCCCTCGATGAGCAGCCAATGGACAACGGGAAAGGGGAAATAAACAATGGGAAATCGACTACGGGAAATGGACTACGGGAAATGGATTACGGAAAATGAACTACGAAAAATGGACTACGGGAAATGGTTTACGTAAAATGGATTACGGGAAATGGTTTATGTGAAATGGACTTCAAGATAGGGACTGCGGGAAAAATCAACTGACTCGTCTTGATGATTTTAGTAGTTCTTGATGCACTTCCTCGGTGCAGTCTAAACTTGCATTGGGCATCTGGCTCTCTATAGTTCTCCGTGATGTTAAGAGGGACATAAGCAATCTGAGTGCGGCGATGGTGACGATAACATAGGTTTATACAGTGTTTGTGGTCCATGGAAGTGCGCCAGATTTGACAGCTGGACGCCGTAGGGCAGAAAATACAACATGGAAACTATGACTTTGCG
>JAOBRG010400588.1:0-10090 GCA_027574985.1 Umimayanthus nakama | reverse complement strand
GGTCTAAGGCTAGGAGGGCACTTAGCACATCCTGGACTACGAGTTGCACTTGGTGTAACGGTGGTGCCCTCGGAGGGTCGAGCAGTCCTGGGTCGGCCTCATGTGGGGGTGGTTGCGCAGGGGTGCTGGGAACAAACACAGAGGAGAAATAATCGTTGAATATGCTAGCAATCGAGGATGGCGTGGTTGCTAGTCGCGCTTGTTGGTTTCCTTCCCCGTCTCTCTGGCCTATAGACATGATGCCTGGGAACCGAGAGTTTTTACTCTTCAGCTTGAAGACAGACCAGAATCTCTTAGGATTTGAGGAGAGATCCGCGTCAAGAGAGTTGAAGAAGTCAGTGCGGCTAGCTGAGATCATCTTCTTGACTTGAGTTCTTAGTTCCCTAAACCTGTTTTTCAAGGCGTCAGTAGGAGATTTCTTGAGCTTTTTCCGCACAGCTTCCTTCCTCTTCAGGGCGTGGACAATTCCCAAAACTGCAACTATTGTAAAGCAAATCATGTTTAAGATTGTAAGAATTGTAAGTTAGTTAGGTTTTTGACCGGCTATAACGATTGTAAAGCGCTGTTGGATTTCTAAGAAATGGCGCTATATTAATTTATTATTATTATAATTATTATTATTATTATTGTTATTGTTATTAATAGCGTAATGAGTTCGGATGAGCATTGAGGTAACGCTTCACACCAGGGATGGTATTCAGTCGAGCACCTGCAGATGAATTTCAACAAACAAATGTATTAAACGAGAAGCTGCTGGAGAATGAGGGTGTTGAGATGCATGGAGATACTGTAGACCCAAAAGCAGGCGCGGATCCAGGATTTTGAAAAGGGGGGTGAATTTTTTTAATGTAACAGAACCAAAGTGTGTTTGTGGGCTCAAAACAAGCAAACTGATTGGTAGACTTTATCAGTCATCGCTTATGCACATTCTCCTCGTCAAAAAAAGGCTTTAGAGAAATCAAATATTATTTAAATATTTGAGAGATAAGAAAAAAAGAAAGAAGGGGGCTCAGAAAAGAGAGGGTGAAAATTCACCCATTTCACCTCCCCGGCTGGATCCGCCCGTGCCGAAAGTTATAAATTCGACTGAATGTATGGTTTCTTTCACGAAATACTTCAAAACTTTCCAAATTTCCCATCACGGACGATTATGTATTTACGTTTGTTCTTGTTTTTCACTTGCATTTTGCTTTCGTTTGACAAGAAACAACAGCGGCTAGTTCACGTACGTGGCAGAAAAAAGAGGGAATTAGATAAGAGAGTACCCAGAATGAGATCTGAGGAAAGTTGTATTTTGAAACAGTTTGTATGTAAGTCTTAGTTTCGTGGTAAATATAAAACAAGTGGCTGCAGTAAATTAGTTCAACAGAATTAGACTAGCCGACCATTAGATGTTTCCCGCGGGCGAAGAAGAAATAACGTTTGGTTAGAATGAAACAGAAGTTTCATTCTTGTTTTCCAAAAACCAAAAGAATGGCATACTGCCACATGCAGTGCCGTTGGAAGCGTGATATGAAACTGACAAGGCAGTATCCTAACGGATCCTACAAACGAATAGTGGATACATATAAACCGGGCACACGAACGAGGTGCGACTTTGAAGCGTCTCTCAACCGTGCGCGAGGCATCGGGAGGGACATACGGAAACACGGGGCGATGGTTTTGGAGCTACGCTACCTAACCAGAGTTATTCACCAACAACACCAGATCAGCCAGGCAGAGCCGGCGATACCATGATGTTGTCAGTAAATAGCACCCTGACGCTTCCGATTTAATGAAGATGTAATGCATAGTTATATATCCGATCGCTCACAAGCTCTCCTAATTACGGGAGCTTCAAAGACTTCAAATAACTGTTGTGTGAAACTAAACATAATATCAAAATATTATTGTATTAAATAAAAGTTTTGGTTGTAAACACAGAACAAACGTTTTAAGATCTTGATCTTTTTAACATTTTCTTAATAGTATGACTGAGAAATGTTTGCTTTGGGTCATAGCAAGAGCGCATGCGCCTTCGTGTCGCAAACCGTTTTATATCTTTTGTTGTAAATAAATGCGCTGTGAAACTTTCTTTTGTTCGGGATGCATGAAAGTCTTCGAAGGAATTTAAAATCAATACTTAAATCTAAAGTTATGGCTTTCGCGTTTCATGTCTTGCGAGTCGGGAGAAACTAAATATCCGCTCAGGCTGCCAGTGTCGAGAAAACTTGTAATTGTGAAGTCAGAGCTCTGCTAGTAAAACAAACTCGAAGTTCTCTCTTCTATTATTCCATTTCTTATTCTTATGAAGATATAAGTTAAATAAACCTAGATGGTGAGCCATCTTTATAATTTAGTCGGAGAAAGTACAGAAAAGAAAGAGAACATTTTTACTCGACGGAAGCTCATGGCTAAACTGAAAAGTGAAAGAGTGTTTTTAAAAGGCGATGTTTAGCGAAGGCTTGCCATAGAATAAATGGCGGGCCAGTACACAGGTAGCACACTTTCAAAGTACCTGTACCTGCTTCAAACTATTCTCTCAAATAGCATTGTTCAGTTTTGAAATAGTTCTCTTGCATCTATGCAACGACCTTCCACCAGTTCCTTGTTCAGATATTTTGAAACGGCTTTGTTTTTCTTTGACAACCGCTGTCGCCTCGATACAAAACCGAGTTCGGTCTTCCAAAGTTAGATGCATGTACTCTTAGCAACATCATTTGTTGTTCGAGCATAGCATGCAACGTGTTTTCTATGCATACGGAACAATCGCACTTTCGTTCAGTTTTCGAGCTTAGCTTAAGTGTACCGTTTTAAGTTAAAACTGTGAGAATAACCGACACTGAGCACCTTCAAGCAAGTTCAAATCGAAACCTGAAACTAAGTGTGTCTCTACAGAGTCTTAAGTGGCATAATGAAAATGTGGCTAGTGCTTCTTATTAATATTGTATTAAAGATTTGATAAAAAGAAATACAAATACGAATAAAAAACATAGTTTTCTTAAGAAAAAGGACAAGTTTTTTTTTCGGGCTTTTACTTAATCCTGGTTTTCATATAATTGTCCGGAACGTCCAAATCGCCCCGACCATCCCAAATTGTGTTCGGTCACTGGAAATGCTCCAAAAAAAAACAGCCCAGGATGACCCGGATCGCCAGCATTTCTATCCGATCAAAGGGAAACCGCTTTCAGCTGACTGGGACGATCGACACGATCCAAAACTTGTCAGGAATACAATAATTTCTCCCAGATTTCACAGTGCATGTATTTCAAAATGGCGCCAGTCCAATAAGATTCTTTAGAGTTCAGCACTTGCCCTTTATGGAAGAGGTCAAGAACCATGGGTATCTGTATAATAAGTTCTGTACATTCCAAACTCTTCGCTTTTCCGGCTATAAAACTTCTCATACCCACAACTTTTTATTCATGTCAGTTATTTTCGCTCCTTTTTAAAATAACTGCAGCAAAGCCAAGACCCTTCACCTGCAGGACCGCCCGTTTGAGATGATCGGGACAATCGCACGATTATATGGAGATCACGATTAAAGTCCCATGCAAACGGACACTACAAGTTACAACATTGTTGCGTGTTGTTTGGGCCAAAAAGTTTTTTGACGGCTGCCAAACTATACAGTAACAAGTGCTAACAAGTGCCATTGTTGCTGTGGTTCCATGCAAATGTACGCAACATGTTGGGCCCAACAATGTTGCGTGTTGTTGGCCAACAATGGTCAACAATGTTGTGTCCGCTTGCATGATCAACCACTTAACTCTTTTTTGGGGGGTGGTGATCGTATTCAGTTTTTTATTATTTTGCTAGCATGTTTCAAGAATTACATTTTGTAAATACAACTGCTTTAAGTCGGAACTTAGCTCTGGGTGTTTTTGTTTTCTTCTTACCTTTCCTTTCAGATTTTTAATATTAAAGCACCCGCCCGTCTCCCGCCACAAAAAAATTAGTTGTATGCTGGTTGTCCTAGATATGCAGCCTTTTGTTCGCGTTGCTAAGAACTTTTTGGATAAAGCTTCAAACTATTCCTTCAACTATTCAAAAGTTTAACAATAAAAGAATGTATACTCGATCTTTTAATGATAAAAGCTAATATTTTTCATTTTTGTTCTTTTATGTAGTTTTCTATCGCTGATCGAGGACACGTAAGCGCAGCGATTTCAAGTAGTGTTTTGAAACGCAGTCGGTCGCGAGACGAAGCTTGTAGCAGCAGCCGAGCACGTTGCCGTGTCGGAGCCATTAACTGATTATCGTCCGTTTTGTGACTTGCAATTTTGACGATGGGATGCTTGACAAGATGACCCTCACGAAATCGGTTAGAACTTTCGATGACACTGCATGGTCTGTTTGAGTCTATCTTAAAAAAGTAAGTAGTTTTATGCAGTTGGGGAATTACACGCTTTTTTTATAAGAACAATTTTACAAGAACAGTGAGGCTCAAATTTGCCCAAAAATTAAGAACAAGCTAAGAACAATTGAGGTTCGGTTTCACCGCAAGTTTTATTGAAAAAACTAACACATCACGTTGTAACATGTGGCGTTTCATTGCCGTCTTTCTGCAGTTATAAAAACTGAATGCACAGTGCCATTGATATGTTGGAGACAAGAACAATATTAAGAACAATTAGAAAAATATTATCTAAAACGTAAGACTGACAACGAGCCTCCGCCACAATTTACTGGTTCTTATAAAAAAGCGTGTATTTGGAATATTTTAGGAGTTATTTCGTACTGTTGTTCTTATACTTTTCAAAATAAGAACAGCTTAAAAACAATTAAGGCTCAATTTGTCCAAGAACTTAAGAACAACGACCAAAATTTACTGGTTCTTATAAAAAAAGCGTATACAATAATGTAGTTGTGTTAGGAAAGAAGAGGAGAAAGAAAGACACCGCAAAAATGAGAGTTGTATCAACTTTTCCCCATCATAAAGCACTCGTGTTTGCTTTCGCCTAACCGGACGTCAGCTGAGCACTGTGATTTTGTTCTTAATCTTATTCTCATCACAAGAACCATTCAATCGAGTTGAGTCAATTAGCATGCTTTAACTTTCGAATAATTTGAATATTTGTCAGTGAGCTTACTCTTTGAGAGAAGAGTATGAGATACTTGATAGATAATTTTAAAAAACCAATTGGCCATGAAATTGAAAAAGTGGCTTCTTATGATAGACTCCAAAGCAGCCGCCGGCCTTACGAGTTACGGTATCTACTCGAACTGCAATGGGACCCAGTTTCCGGGTCCAATTTCCGAGGGGGCTCCATCACGGAGGAATACTCTAAAATGAGGCGGCTGCTTTCGAAGCTACTTTTAAAGTATCACATCAAGACACTTATGCCGACAAAGCTGCATTAAAGCTCTTTTAATATTGATTGAGCAATGAAAAAATACTTACTCTACAAAATAAATAAATTATGAAAAATAGCCAAGTGATGTTTTCTACTATTTTTCTTCATAATCCAGTCGCCTTTTGTAAGTAGTAAAATAGGATGTTTTCAGGCGAAATGTGAAGTCGTTAGTGTTCTATTCGTTCAGTCTGGTCGGTCCGACAAGTCAGTTCTTGAGTGGAACGCACTCCCTCTCCGGGCATTTTTTACGCCCACCTCAAGAAGGCGAATGCTTATCTTTACCGCAACAGAGACGTTGCAAACTGAACCCATTACCAGGCCAATTACCTTTGTTTTTAAGTACCAAGGGCAGGTGCCAAGCAACTCTTCATAATGACGTGATATAATACAATTTTTAAGATATTCAAGTCCCGGGCCAAAAGTCGAACAAGTTTAATGCCGTAGCCTCCATTTCGCCTTGTTTCCTTAAACCATTATAACAAGTTGGTTAATGTACTTACTAGCCTCTGGACCGTGGTTGTTGCAAGCAATACTGCACACATAGTGATTGCACAAGTAGAATGCGATTCAACTTTTAGAGGATTGCATGCAACAAATCATAATCACAACAGTTGAGAGCAATGTATTTCGTGAATATTGCACCATGTAAAGTCACCTTGTCTAAGATTTAAAATTGTAAAACTCAGTGATGAATTCAATTTGTCTTGTTTTGGTCCCCGTGTGGGTTTGGTCTCCCCGAGCCAAATGCTAGAAATGGACCCCGGCCTTCACCAGTTCACCGAATTCGGTCTCCCGTAATTGATTTGGTCTCCCCGCGGAGTTGGTCACTATATTAGTACTTATATACACGGGAAAAATGAATACTAAAACCTAATGTACTTGTAGCTGTACATAGTGTGTTGATGTAATGAGTACAAAATGCAAATTGCTTCCTTTCTATGATATTTACTTGTAACCGTGAAATTTACTTATGCATGTTATCGTCGTCATTATGGTAAATTAGGGAATTTAAAAGTGGCCTGCGGAAATGTCGGTCAAAAGAACTCGTGATCTTGTCCCCAGACCTCGTTTTGGCGGTCCGAGGACAAAAAAAGGGGGAGGGGGGAGGTGACTGGAGAGGAGGAATCGTTTCCTCCTTAAAAGGCCCATGGATTGGACGCAACATTGTTGGCTAACAACACGCAACATTGTTGGGCCCAAAATGTTGCGTCGGTTTGCATGGATTCACAACAATGCTGGCACTTGTTGGCACTTGTTGCGTATAGTTTGAAACCGGTCAAACTTTTAGACCCATGCAAACGGACGCAACATTGTTGGCCAATAATTCGATCTTAACAACATGCAACAATGTTGTGACTTGTTGCGTCCGTTTGCAAGGGCCTTAACAAATGAATCCCCCGCCAGTTGGCAGATTTGGTGCACAGGGGAAATATCAAACTCCGGAAGACGAGAATTTCGTATATCCCTTTTTGTACATAAACCAGGCGGAAAACTTCGCTATCTTAATTTTGTGAATCCGAACGTGACAGTAGCAACTGCCTAAGAGAAATATTTTTGAAAAAAGCCCCTGAAAGCTTGCTGAACATTGATCAATAATAGAAATAGCCACTGCGTGTTTCTACCACCTTTAACATTAAAGTAATTCTGTGGCGAAAAAACTTTAGCGTCTGTGACTGTGGACAGGCTAGTCACGGCGTACTGTCAGCGTTTCTGTAAGTTTTCGGGTTTTGAGGGGTTTTTGAGTTAACGCTCTTATCAGCCTGGCCTTTCGGGCAGCCGTGGACGAAAGCATTTCCCTCAATCTATCTTTCCTTATTCACGATACTCATTAGTATTAATTAAACAAACTAACAGCTTGCCTTGGATTAAAAAGTATATATTTTTTGTTTTTATGTTGGCTAAAGCTGGCTAAAGAATTTTTAGCCAAACAGTTCTTAGTTGTTACTTGGGAGACTAGTTCTGAAAAAAACTGTTTTATCTGCGTGGGCGAGTACGCTGAATAAATGGGTTTGATCAACAAAAGTTGAAATGGTATGTTTTTCGCCTGTGGGATAGCTAAACAACATATCCCACAGGCGATAAACATACCATTTCAACTTTTGTTAGTTACTACTTGTTTATTTACTTATTCAATTTATTTATATATTTTACTATAGGGGTGTGGCTTGGGCCGAAGCGAAGAGGGTAAATGGGAATGTCGGTGTTTTATTATTTACAGCTTTAATATTTTAAAGAACTATTTTTATTGTAACGGGCGAGATTTGGAGGGTGTGGGGATCCAATGTGGTCGGGAGGGAGTTGATTGGATGGGTTGGGAGGGGAAGAGTATTTGCATTTTATTTCAGAAACATTATAGTAGTCTGTACAGTTTCAATTAGGATGGAAGTGGGGGTGGGGGTGGGGGGTGAGTGGTGGTGAGCCAAGGTATGGACAGATTAAGGTTATGTACTTCTAACTTTTCTAATTCTTTCTTATATATTTTTGTACTTTCATGTATATTATAATCGACTTGTATTGATATTTGTTATATAGCTTTAATTCAATGTTATTGTTTTTATTATGTTGTAAAGGAAGAGCCATATAAAGCCATTATTATTATCATTTTTGTTATTATTATTATTATTGTTAGTATTGTTATTATTATTATTATTATTATTATTATTATTATGTACCCTTTGGTATAACTCAACCGCTAAAATCGCCGTTTCTCTTGTTGCATTGACAACGACTGACGGAAAACGTTCAGTTTTTTAAAAAAAAGTGAATTCAATTTTTCTGTTCTAGTTTCGGTTTCCGCTAGTCAACTAGCCTGCATGCGTAGCAAGCGCCAACGGAAATTCAACTTTAAGCTGGAGTGAGTGAAAACGAGGTGGGGGAAGAGAGAGAAAAATGTGAAGGGGAGGAACTGCATGGGTAGGCCGGAGAAGAGGGTATCTCACATGACCACATGTCAGCCATTTGTCACCTCGGAACATGTAAAAAATTCTGATCAAAACAAAAGCAGCTAGCAGGTCAAAACTCTATTCTTTAAAAACATAAGAAGAATAAATTTAAAAATCATATTCTTGTTAGTTTAGTCAAAAGGAAAAATATTTTGAGTCGGCGTTTTACGAATTTTTTGGTCAGTAATTTTTATATTTCGTCAATATTTTTCGTATATGTTTAAGACACTGTAGTGCATATTAAACTGTGTATACACAACTGCTCTTTCCCAATGCAGTGTTATGCCTTATGGGTTTTCTCTATATACGTTTTTGACTTAAATCAAAGTTCTATTTTCTCTATATCCTGATTTTTACTCCCTCCGTTTTAGGAAACGGCTGAGCAAGTAGTCTCACGAGGCCGTTAGCTCAGCTGTTTCCTTCCGTGTGCGCGTAAATTTTGGTGAGATTTTTCGCTTCACGAGGTCGTGAGACAAATATCTAACATGTTTGATAATTTTTGCCTCACCGAAATTTAGCGCACACGGGAGGAGCTAGCTGAGCTAACGGCCTCGCGAGACTTTTTGCTCAGCTGTTTCCTCTCGTGTGCACCGGGCTTAATGTTGTGGTCCGACTTCTTTCTGTTTTTGTAATACTGAAATTGGAAAAAATCTAAAACTGAATTGACCCATGAACGTTACACGTGGTCAAAAAGGGTAGTTCATGTGATCAGCGCTGGATTTACTTTGTTTCCTTGACTTCAATTGACGTCCGGTGACGTCAAACCAAGGTTCAAAGTACACAGTCGCTTACCGAAAACTGGCTCAAAACCAGTCGAACTTGTCGCGAGCTCCTCCTCGATTGGCTTTCTATTATTAATGTTGATTTGTGATTGGTGAATCTGTGTTGAGATTGACATAATTTCTAAATTTGGCAAGCATTGCATCAGCCGAGTGTTCAAGACTTGGCGCACGTTGTCTTCGCAATAAATTTCATCATCCTTCGATCAAAATGGCTGTGTAGGAAAGATATGCACGGGCAAACTTTTCGCAAGGCAACTTGCACTTTTTCAATCATGGAGTGAGTATCTGTGTGGGACTTCAGGTCAAATGCTAATTTAAGTGAACGGGAGGTTTAAAGCCGAGAGAGAAACTTTCTCGAGTTTCGTCCAGTTTTTAGTTGAGAACCCGAAGCGGTAGTGTTGTACTTGTGGGCGTTGCGGAACTTTTTTAGAGCCTTGAAATCTTGAATTTCTGAAGAAGAAAACAAGACAAAATGCGGTACATTACTAGTTTGTTATTGTATAGAGAGTGTTGATATTACTTTTAATAGTGATCATAGGAAATCTTGCAGGCAAAAGGATTCCGTGATGTGTTTTGTGTTTGGTTGTAGCGAAACACGAATGGAAAATATATGGGAGCTAATCAGATCTGTTTCTTTTCGTTTCAGTTCCCAACAAAGCGTTCGACTTTCGACTCATAAAATCAGTGTTTTTGATGGCTCGTACTTTGAAGAAAACCGAAATGGAAGACATTTTAGGATTCACGACTCCCCTAGCTCTATCGGAGCTGGGGTTCTTCGGTCCTCTCGACACGCAGGGGATTGAAGACTCGCTATTTGATGACGTGTACGAAGAGTTAGTCGGCAAAGATGCAACTGACGATGTTGGTTTAGCACCCGAGACCATTTCTGCGGGAGAACTGCTGGACGAGTTGGACTTGAAAGGTAAGTGAACTGCATTGGTTTCTCTAAGCTTTTAGCAGAAAACGGAGCGAAGAGAAGATTTAAGAGAGAAACGTGGCTTTGTTGTGTTTTCTTGAGAAAGTTTTTTAT
>JAOBRG010400577.1:0-10091 GCA_027574985.1 Umimayanthus nakama | reverse complement strand
TAAGTTTTAAATTTTATAGTATATATGTAACGGTCGTGAATATTCTTTTCATTAATAAATCCCCTGAAGAGTGAGTTAATCACGAAACAGGCTTGTAGGGATGAAAATGTAGTCTCTTTGTTTGTTTTTTTCCCTTTGACATATATATTAATATACATATATTTTTCAGTTACAATTAATCAGTGGAAAAAAACTTACCAACCAGTTTGAATGATACAAGATGTCCGTGACTAACAGCTGGACAGCAATCATATATTGCGATCTATTCCGTAAACAGACAGATGCGGCCATTCCAATTGCCCCAATAGAAGATATTGGATTTTTTGCTCTGGTCTTCTTGTTAACTGCGGCTGCTTCCAGAAAGGAATAGAACAGCGGGGCTCTAACTTCAAGCTCACTAGAGAGCATTGGCCATGTTGAAAGACAGCATGTCGTATTTGCTAGTCTTTCTCAAACAACTGGGGTCTTTCCTGGAGCACATTCCTAGACATTCATTCTCTACATCCTTTAGCACAGGCTCCGTGATTTCCTTTTTCAGCTTGATGTTCTTCCACACAGCATTTGCTATCTGTTTGTAAGTACCTCGCACAAGCATCTTGCCCAAAGACTCGAGGTCTGCTGGAAGTGTTCTTTCTCTGTCGCGCGACGGCCATTGGACTCGCACTGAAACATCGACTTTCTTCTCTTCTTTCTTCCCTGATGGTTCCGGAGTATCGGCAGTTCTGGCCGGCCACATGATCACTCGTGCTGGCGTTCCCTTCTGCTTGTTGGATGCCGACGATACTGGGGAAAAGGGCCATTCTTGCGCTGGTTTTTCTGTTGCCAGTGTTGGGCGAATTGGTGAAAAGTGGCAAATAATTTCACTCATGTCGCGCGATTTCTTTACGGCCGATTCGCTCCCTTCATTTGCACCGGGCACAGTCTGGTTTATACGCTTCAGTGGATTGTTTTTCTGTAAGCCCTTCAGTTCTTCCTCTAACGTTTTCAGGTTCAGCAACAAACCATTTCGCTTCTTCAGTTTGGTAAGGCAGCTTCGGCAGACATATTTGCTTCCGATCGTTTGCAAATTTAATGACTCGATTTCTGCAAGAACATCGAACAGTTTTTTCCCCTTTTCGACGAGATTTTTATCAGTATTTTTCTCAAGGTGAGCCGAGCATAAATTACAGTAAAACGGCGAATCAGACATCGAGATGAAAAGGGTATGAATATTAAAAAAGTAGGTCAATAGGTCGGCCGCGCCATTCGAGCGCGAAATCAAACTGCATTTGTTATTATTAGAAGCGCGTGACTGTAGCGTGATCAAAACTTTTGGCCAATCAAAAGGTGCGTAACAAATAGATGAAAAGTAACCAATCAGAAATGGTTTCTAATTTTCGTGAAAACCCTGAACAAGTGAATTGGAGCCGTTGCGCAGACCGTGTACACGGATGTTTACAACTGTCTGCGACGCAGGCTAGAGGAAACCAAATCGAATAAATACAAATCTCGTGCAGCAAAGCGGGAAATTTTAAAAGAGATTGACTTTATTAAACATCCACTTGCAATAAACTGAATATATTTGCACGAGGAAACCAAATTGAACAAATACACATCTCGTGTTCCAAAGCGGGAAATTTTAAAAGAGATTGACTGCATTAAACATCCACTTGTAATAAACTGAATATATTTGCACGAGGAAACCAAATCGAACAAATACTCATCTCGTGCTGCAAAGCGGGAAATTTTAAAAGAGATTGACTGCATTAGGCCTCATAAAAAAAGTTTAGTTTATCATCCCCGCCCTTGTCGGATTTTTTTTTTTAACTTTATTCCATTCAAATGAAAATAAAGTTTATGGATGTGTTTCTGTTGTGTTGTGTATGTACGAAAAACATAATTTACCGGCTCTGTGGGATTCCAGTACCCAAAATCCTTCGAATGAAACTATTGCACGGTCTGTCCTGGGCCTTGACAGTCCCAGACATAGGCATTGCGCAACCGGCCACATGGTTGGAGGAGGGACAGACAAAAATATGAAAAATAAAAAAAAGATCCGCGCGCCCGCACGACTTTTTTTAGCTGGATAGGATGATAAACTAAACTTTTTTTTATGAGGCCTTAAACATCCACTTGCAATAAACTGAATATATTTGCACGGGGAAACCAAACCGAACAGATACACATCTCGTGCTCTATTAAAAGCGGGAAATTTTAAAAGAGATTGACTGCATAAAATATCCGCCTACAATGAACTGCATAACTGAATATATTTGCACGAGGAAACCAAAATCGAACAGACACACACATCGTGTTCTAAAGCGCGAAATTCCAAAAGAGATTAACTGCACTGAACATCCGCTTATAATGAACTGAGTATATTTGCACGAGGAAACCAAATCGAACAGATACACATCTCGTGCTCTAAAGCGGGAAACCTTAAAAGAGATTAACTGAATTAAAAAATCCGCTTATAAAGAACTGAGTATATTTGCATAAGGAAACCAAATCGAACAGGTACACATCTAGTGCTTTAAAGCGGGAAATTTTAAAAGAGATTGATTGCATGAACATCGGCTTATAATGAACTGAATATCTATTTGCACAAGGAAACCAAATCGAACAGATACACATTTTGTGCTCTAAAGCGGGAAATTTTAAAAAGAGATACTGAACTTAATGAGACATTCGCTAGCAACTAATAAATAATTGCACGAGGGAAAACCAATTAAACAGGTACAAATCGCACCCGAAAGCGGGAAACTTTAAACGAGAATAACTGCAGGAAACCGATCTACTTGCAACAAAACTGAATGTATGCAAAGGTTAAAAGTAAACTGATAGCACAAAGTGCTAACACGAGGCGATAGCTGAGATTGAACAGAAAACGCTGAAGTAATTACCGCAAATAGGATATTGTAAAAGAAAAGAAAAAGCTAAACAAACTTAGAATTAGCTATACCTCGAGCTGTTCTGGCTGGACCTCGGGATTAGCTGGAGGATGAGCTTGAGCTTCTAGATTAAGGACGGCGTTGTCCTGTGGTGAATGAGGAGCTTGAGCCATATCTAGCTAGCTGTGTTGACGCTACTGTGTCTTCGATGAAATGGTAATGTATTCATGTGATGTTTGCCTCTTATACTCGGTGGTAATACCGCTGAAAATAGTATGTTTTTCACCGGTGAGGTTTGGTAGAAACCACATAGGTAGATTGACGCTGGAACTTCAGCATACACCAAATCTTATGCGTTACGGGCGAAAACATTTCCATTTCGACACTTGTTGATTAAACCCATTTTCAGCTTACTCGCCAACGCAGAAAAAACAGGTTTTTTCAGAACAACTCTGTTTCAGTTCTGTGAACAACAACCTGAGGTCAGTTGAGGCTTCGTGCGAGAAAATACAGCAACGGTATGAAAGCTTGGCACGAAGCCTCGACTTCAGGTTTATGTTTGTGGGAACTGAAGCGCAGTTCAAAAGTGGTCTATTGTGTTTAAGCCTATTGTTATTTATCTGTTACAAACAATTGAAATGAAGTTAATCTTTAAATGTGATATTGAAGTATATCTTTCGGTTCTGGTGCACTGACAGGAGCCATGTTGCCCGGACATAACCACAAACTGAATCATTCTAATGAATTTTTCTTGCAGCTTGTTCCCGATCAGCTATTGGTGTTTCTAAGAGAGAAGCGGTTCCTTACTACAGATTTTCTGCGTCATCATTTTACCATAAAAACCGGTGGGACTTCAGATACGTTCCTTATAACGCCAGGCTGAATGGGACGACTGGCTGGGGACCGGTACGCTCCGATCTACGAACATCTTCACTGAACATTGACCTCGGAAATGCTTACATTTTATGTGCTGTAGAGACTCAAGGTTTTGGCAAAGGAAACAATGAATGGACCACAGAGTACAAACTGAGAGTATCAATGGATAACGAAAATTGGCTTGGCTACAAAGAAGGAGAACAATATAAAGTATACTCACGATTTACTATATTTGTTGTACTTTGTTGAATACCAAAAACTGGATATTGAGCTTCTAGTAATCTGATTGGCTTTCTACCCACGGTATAAATCCTATATCCTTTAATTTGTTCAAATATGGAAACTGGCAAATTATCACAAAAAACTTCCCCGCAAAATAGCCAAAAACTCAAGTCGGCACAAAATAAAGTTCAAGATATTTTTATCTAGTGTTTGGTGTTTAATAGAACAATTATTCCACTCATGCTTGTTGGATATGAGTTTATGTTAGCCGACTTGCACCCTGTCCGCTGTTTTAAAAATTCATTTGTTGAAAAATTGTTAGTCATCCTATGCCAAAGCAAATGCAGCCAAGTATAATCCAGGAAAACCGTTGCATATTCTGTAACGGGTAACATGCAGCGGGTAGTACTCCGCTCTTTTCCGAACGGTTTCGTCCAAATCTGCAGATTTTCCGAACTCTTCCGAAACTTTCTAAAGATTTTCCAACAATTTTTAAAAATCTCAAAAAATCCCCGAAAAAGAGTTTTGAGGCATCATTAGTATCTCGAAACAAAACTACATTAGTTAAAAAAATGATCACTAATTGTGTTCAATATAGCAATTCCAATAAACCTACACAGAAGCAACGGAATTTTTTCTTCAACGCGTTTTTTACTTAGGATGATAAAGCCATCGTTAGTCTTGGTTATAGCGGTTTTAATTGATGCCAGTCTCGAAACTAAGACATTGCTTCTAAACTGAATTAATGTGTTTGTCTTGAAGTATTTATTACATGTTTCGTTTAGGTGTTCCCTGGAAATAACAATAAATTAGACCCGAAAAAGAACACACTGGAGCAGGTGGTTGGAGCCAAAGTGATTCAGCTGTTACCAACGAATTACCATGAGTGGCCCGTACTAAGGGTGGAGGTGTACGGCACTGCTCAAGGTTTTTGTACATTTTCAGCGTTGAGACTGCGACCCATCTCTTCCCTTTTCTCAGTTAGCAAAGAAATGTAGATGAAGAGTGGCAATGCGGTGGGGGGCGGGTAACTGGTTGCCGGGGGAATAATTGCAAATGATTATTTGACAATCTTTTCAGCTCAAAGACCTCTAAATCTAGGCCAAAAAGTGAAAATTAAGAGAAGATTCGCAGTCAAATTGTATGTTACACTATTACAACTTCTACTGATATTACAACTACTGCTTCTACTGCGACTGATAAAGATAATAGTTATAATTGTAACAGTAATATTTAAGTTAATAATAAATATAACTTTTTTTATAACGCTTTTTGAAAAGCTGCAACGAGTTTAAAATCGTCACCCAAACACTAGATAAACTGTACACAGAAGGCCAAAGAAAGATGGGAACTACAATGATAAAATTGGTTAAGAATAAACACCATGTAAAATTATAGAAACTAATTGATGGATTAATCAGGATAATAACAACCAAAGCTACTCTACGGTGAAAGTTTTGAAGTATGGGTACAACAACTTACGTACAAATGTATACGGTACAATAAACGTGTAACTACAAAATGTAGATTGGCTATGGGTCAGCGGTCTTCGCGTTCCGTGGAGTAAAGCAGTACAGCAACCTATAACCCAATGTTTTAAACCACTGATTTCAAAAGTAAAATAAGTTTCTTCTAGTAAAATATGTTTTTCCTCTAATTCATCGCATAGGTTGCGGATCCTCATTTGGGATAGAGAAAGGTGACAGTGTAGGTTACCAGTTGACTGCGTCATCCGGGACAGCCTCAGATGGCAGGTTGTACAATGAGTACGGCGCGTGGTGCGCTGATGGGATGTCTAATATGGAGTATATACAGGTTGATATGAAAAGAATTGCCACGGTAAGAGGCTTGGCTACGCAAGGGGATCCATCTGCCAGACAGTGGACAAGAACGTTTGCCATCAAATATTCTCACGACAAGCAGGAATGGCTGAAGTTCAATGATAGTCAGCCATCTTGGAAGGTATGAGTGACAAACTTCTTGTTTTCCGTCTGGTACGACCAGAAAACTGGTCGAACTCAACAATGTGGAATTTGTTAATAAGAACAAGAAAATATCCCCTCCCTCTTACTGTTTTTCCTGTAATCTGTATTGTGTTGATTTGTCTTATCACATCCTGTGATTCTGTCATTTGAAGCGAAAAGCTCTCAAACTGTTTCATTTTTAGACGGAGACAGTTATTTCAGCGACTGCGGAGCTACTTTAAAAGTGGTGGGGCAGAAAAGTGACTCAAAGTGGTGACGCTAAAAACACTTTTCTCTCAGTAACTCTTTTTACATTTCAAAAAAATGTAAGGGATATAATACTACCATATTTTAACTATTCCAAGCGTTGGAGTAAAATACACTCCAAGTTTCACCACGAAATAAATAAATGAGATTTTTTCTTTCAGAAAACTTGATAACTTGGTTGTTTTTGTAGATAAGACAAAACATAATAGTTTGCGTTCAAATACTACACTTTTTTCTAACATGAACCTTTTCTAAAGTGCCAATGAAACGAATTTTTGTTCCATTATTTTATTGTTCTTTGTGTGTATACCACACAATCACAACTCAAATTTGCCAAAATTTTTTTATAGGTCTAGTTGTTAGATCATTAAGTGCGCGATTTTGCGATTGTCAGTTGCTTAAGGGCTTGGCACGAGTTTAGGGGCTTGTGACGTAAGAAATTGTATATCTATTTCCGGGGACCGACAACTGAACCAAACAGTCCAGGATGAGGAAGTTGTTCAAGAAAAAAAAATCAAGTCAAGTGATTTCAGGCTACAATCAAGTGTCAACTCTCTAGAAAGTTTTGGCGAGTCAGACACTTCAGAAACATGTTTAAAAGAAGAGATGTCAATCGTGACAGCAGTGCACGAAATCACGAATTACTCACGACATCACTACATGTAGTTGTACGCATGTACTTGAATTGTGAAGACACTTCATTATATATTCACAGGCAAACGAAACCAAGACCAGAGGGCGATCACAAACATCCATTATAATTTCTTCCTGTAAATCTTACCCGACTTAAAAAGAACTCGCCTTTGTCTTTTGAAGAAAAACTGATTTCGAATGCTTGTGATGAGTGAGCCCAGTCAAGCAATCGTCAGGTTCATACTACATCCAAACGAGCGATCAAACTGTTACACATTGTCAAGACAAGCTGCAAAACTCACTGTCTCTTATGTGTGCTTAGGGGGTTTCTGGACCCACTTCAGTACCACAGAACATTCTACGAACTTTTCTTACGCTTTGCTCCAACAGCGTTCACTTCAAAAAAGGGGGTCATATGAACTGTCAAGAACAACGCTGCACTTGCGGCAGTCGGGGCCTTGAAGTCCACACGCCGTTTCTGCACGAACTTCAGCCATTTCCACCTGATTACACAGTTGTTGAAGAAAAAATAAAGCAGCTTGTTTTTTATCGGTTTCTGCCACACAAAACATTCCACAAACATGTTTTTCTTCTTTTTGTCAGCCTCTTTCTCTGTCGCAGCAGAACAGGAATAGAATTCCTCACGTCACGGAGACCTGTCACGTGACCTTTTGGCCGTGAGCATCGTTAGAAAATGCAACATTCTGAAGCCAAGGTAAAAGGCCCATGCAGACGGACGCAACAAGTCACAAAATTGTTAGCTAAACAATTTTGGGAGTTGTTGATGCTTGTTGGCATTTGTTGCGTGGTGCATGCGAACGAACGCAACAACTGCCAGCATTGTTGGCTTGAGCTCGTTATTTTGGCTTTAACAGCAGCCCTCTCAGTTCCAAGCTTTTCCTCTATCTGTTTATAGACCCTCTCACAAGTTTTCCTCAAATAATATTAATAGTCTTTATTTGACACATCCCAGAGGCAAGAGTTTTCCTCGAAAAGATCAATCAGCTGTTCCACCTCGTGGTATTACCATCTTTTGGTGTATTAACTCGCGTTTTTCGATTTTTTGCCTAAACGTTTGATATTTACTCAAATTCTTTGCTTAACTCGGCTTGATACACCATGTTTACAACAATCAAGAAAGAAGAAAACGCGTAACATTTGTTTGTTCCTTGAAAAAAAATTACAAGGCGCATGCTCAGACGTTTTTTAATTACACTTCGCCCATCTGAGAACAAAAGAAATATGGGGCTTGTTGGCTTGTTGCGTCAAACGTTTGACTGGCTTCAAACTATACGCAACAAGTGCCAACATGTGCCAACATTGTTGTGGTCCCATGAAAACAGACGCAAAATGTTGGGCCCAACAGTGGCCAACCATGTTTCGTCCGTTTGTATGGGCCTCAAGGGAAGGCAACAGAACTTTCATTTAGGATACTGTACAATATCATGAAACAATTTGTTTCTTGGCTAATAATATACATGAAAAAATTTCTGGACTCTGATTTGCTGAGAGCAGTGCAGTTTTTTCTTAATACAGTGCAAAAAAATTAATTGAGTGCAGGAAAAGTTAACACAGTGCAAATTTCCTTCAGATTTTTCTCGTTTACAACTTTGAACTTATTTCAGGACATTTTGCATGAACTTCCATCTTTGAAACACTCGAAAACAGAATGGAAATGGAAAGTTATTATTATGATTTGCCCATCAGAATGAATTTATTCGTCCGATCTAAATCGTTTAAATTGTACTTCCGGCGCGCGCGTTGAAAATTTTTTCATGTATATTATTAAAAAGACCGGCTCATGCCTTTTGAGCTTTTTTAAAAACTCACTCGTGTAAACAAATTCTAAATTGAACTCGAGGTCGTATGATTTCCTACACTAATGTTCGTCTGTAGTGCTGTGCATGTACAAGTTTGTTTTAAATCACCCTTATTTGTTATTTTAGTTTCCTTTTTCTTGCCGGCCATAGTAGCGGCTAAATAATAAAGCGTATTTATGGTTGTGCAAAAGGAAAGTAACAGCTTCACAGCCAATACCAGCAATTATGTTTAAAAATGTTTTAAGAACATTTGAGGCGGAAGTGCTAAAAATGTTTTTAAAAAACATTCAACCTCAGCCCAAAAACTAGGTGTTCTTAAAAAGAACAATGTAACAATTTGTTTTAGTTATGAATTGCTGATATTTCAAAGTGACTTTAAAGCTTACCAGAAATAACTCTAGAGAAATATACACTAGTCTTCACAGCGGTGCTAGAATCTCATCAATATCTCACTTTCGTGTAATGTGCCTGTGTTATAGATTTTTACAACTGCTGAGAACTGGAACAAGGTGAAGGCAGACTGGTTCAATTTCCCTTTTGTTGCTCGCTACGTCCGCATTTATCCACAAACTTGGGAAACGAAACCATGTTTGAGAGTTGACCTCTACGGCTGCAACGATGGTATGTCTAGTCCTTAACACCTTTAACTTTAGTTTTCTAAGACACTTATATGTACCTTGGAAAACCATTTAAAGTTTTAGAACGTTCTTCGAGGTGATATGAGAATTCTATGCTTGTACGGTGGCCGTTCCAGGCTCATTATTTTGACTTTTGAAAACTTATTCTCAGGTTATTCTGTGTGCATTTTGGTCTGTCTTGCTGCATCCAATGTTTGTTAGTTTTGATTAAATGAAACCAAGGTGCCATAGAGTTTTCGTAGTTAGCAAATCATTCTATCCAATATCCGATTACACGTAGCTTCTCTAATCGAAACTGATCTGAGTCTTCCGACTTTTTTATTTTTGTAGCAAATTTTCCTGATTCTGATGTCAGAGCAAATGGCCTCGAGCCTGTTTCAGAGGGCGTTGTAAACATTAACTTGGAATGCTATGCGCGCGGACAACCGGAACCAGATATCAAATGGAAAAACGGATCAGTCGATGATACCAAACGGGCACAGCTACTGAAGAAGGAGGATGGATCAACAGTGTCAAGGCTGCAAACTCCACTATTAATCAGCTCTTGCTCGAGACAAAGCCTGGAAAACAGAACCATGGTCTGTAGTTTACCAAGTTACATGTGCCAAGTGTCCTATCCACCAAGAGAAGGAAGCGCGATGGTTTCTTCTCAGTCTGCAACTACTGTAAACCTTGGTGGGTATCGAAACATAAGATTTACATCTGAATGTTATTTGATCCTTAAGCTGACAGGCTATTTTGCCAAACATATACAAGTAAGGCGGAGGGGGGGGGGGGGGGGGTTAGCAAAAAAATTTTGAA
>JAOBRG010400566.1:0-10091 GCA_027574985.1 Umimayanthus nakama | reverse complement strand
ACTTTCGGACACTTATTTTAAATTTGTTAATGTAAGCGAAGCCTCCTTGAAACTTTTTCTTGAGCCATATTGTTAGTTAAGTAATAGGACTAAAGAGTGGAGTCTAATAGTCCATTTCAGAGTTCCTGAAAGGTAACCATGCTTCTAGACATAAAACCGTGGCGAAGGTTTTGCTCGCAAAATTAGAGAAACGGAAATAGTTATCATAAGAAAGAAGGTTAGTAGCATGTTTTTTATTTCCAGTTTCTCTAACTGTGCGGGGAGAACCTTCGCCTCGGCTTCATATAGAGGCTTGGTTACCTTTCAGGAACCGTGAAACGGATTATTCGGTCTGTAATTATTACAGTCGACAAAAAATTGAATTGATCCAGAAAGGAACGATGCAAAGTCGTATTACAAACTTATTATAAAACGTACAATTTCAGAAAATTGAAGACAAAATTAAAAGCCATTGTGTCTGGAGAATTGCTGGCTGTGGCTGTTTAGACGAAATACTCTTCCTTCTGTTTTGCAACAGTTTGTAAAAAGCTGGTTGCTCTTAGTCAAAATATCTTTGCTCCTGTTTCTTATTGGTTTGAAATTGAGGCAGGAATTTGTGGTTGTTTATTCAACTGTCTGATAACGAGTTTCCTATAACAGCATTTTATTTGTGGACGCTATCCGATAAATGATTTTGCTGTCAGATTAACGAAAAATAGAATGTGGATTGAGCCAATCAGATTCTAACAGACTCCAACTGGCTCACTCATTATTCGTCATTCTTTATATTATTATTATTTTGTTGTTATTGTTTAGGTTATTATTTATCAATTGAAACGGAGTTCTGATTGTTTAGTAACTGATAACTTTTCTTTTTCAACAGACATCGATGAATGTGACACTAGTGGTGGAGTGTACAACTGCGATGTGTTTGCAAAATGCGAGAACACACTGGGCTCATTCAAGTGCCGGTGCAAGTCAGGGTTTTATGGAGATGGCAGAATATGCACAGGTACATGCACTCAGAAACAATAGTCTGTAATAACCTTGATGTCAATTTCTACATTGATTAAGGGTGGAGCGTCTGTATTAAAACCAATAACAGTTTCTTACTGAGGTCGTTTTCCATTAATTTGTTCTGGCGCACCGAAAATTACTTGTTCTTGACAGTTTAAATAGAAAGATCCAAGGTGCGCGCGAACTTTATGCCGGCACAACTTTTCCATTTGTGAACTTACTGGTTGGACCGGCCGGACAATAAAAATTGGGAAAATAACCTAATATTAAAATGTTTTACCGGGGAATTGATTCTTGCCAAAAAATACATTTTTAAAAACTTAACAATACGCACGGCTTACTGCTAAAAATTAGTTGCGGATGTTAAACGCTGTAACAACTTTTATTATATGGCTGACTGATTTTGCGTCCTGTGATTGGTCAATTCCAGGTCCGTAAGTTGCCGTACGGACCGCTAGTTCTCGATCGTGCCTAGAAAAGGCAGTTTGATAGAACATGTTGTAAGGGAAGTCATTTAACAATAATATACACTGCCATTTTAGAAGAAACTTTCATTTATTCAATTGTACCTTATGGCATCTTTGTCTTTGTTGGTGTTACATGCGAGAGCATAAAGAGTTTTTGAAACCTCGTTTTTTAGCATAAAACCAATATTTATCAAACTATTGAAACGCTATACGAATAATAATTTTCCGTGTTCCGTAGAAGTTGACGAGTGCAGTTACAAACCATGCCAAAACCAAGGAAACTGTTCCAATTTTAATGGTGGTTACAGATGCCATTGTACAAGTGGATTCGCTGGTGCCAATTGTGAAACGCACAGAGGTATTACGTACTGTATAGCTAATTCTTATGTCGCTCCCATGCGTTATATCACGAAAACTATCCCTTTAACTTTCACTTATATTATGAAGCGTCTGCAGGATAAAGCAGAATAAAAACCGTCTTCATATTCATGAGCTTTGTTGCTATATCTATCACTGAAAAAAAGAAAAAAGAATAAAGAAAGGGAGAGAGAGAGAGAGAGCTGAGAGAGAGTTTGATTAATTGATTGAAGAAATAAAAATGTTTTTTTATACATATTGCAATGCAGTTAATCCAACGTTTTTGAAAGAGGCAAAGCGGGGAATCACTGATTTCATAAGGTTCTAATCTTGCACTAACGGGTGATACTGCGGTTGCCCGACCTCAACAGCTTTCAACTTCAATTTGAGGAAACGGTTGGACTATACTCTCATTTATTCATTTGGTAAAGTTTTTGATTGTGCAAGTCAAGCTGCTTGGAAAGGGACTTTGCACCTTTTTGTTGTACCACCTTTAATTGGAAAATCAACAGATCAATAAAACAGTCAAATACTTTGCTTGTCGCGTTAACGACACGTTGATTAACCTGAGTTTGTTTTCTATCCGTTCAGCAGCATCCGGGTTTTTTTCATTTGGCTCGTACTTTACATATTTCACTTCAAATCAACCTGGATACAAATTCATAAGCAAACCAAACCATTTGTAAATAGTTTCGATTTGACACAGGTTTAACCATTGAAGACTTTTAACACCAAAGTGCAGTTTCGTCACCAACTAGACACGTTGAATGTTTTTTTTTTACTTTTTGTTGTTTTACCTGAAAAGCAAAGCAGAATTACAATTATTACACCAACCTCACCGAAACATATCGCCACATGATAGCTTTACCATCGTTTACTCATTTCAGCGCCACCACAGTGCAACAGGTACACAAACTTGACAGAAACCGATCGCCACGTCTCTGTTCCAAGGGGACTCACTGCCGACGACTTCAAGTGTGATAAGACACTCAAGCGAGGCTGGTATCGCTTTGCCAGCTCTGCTGGGGTTGCCATGCCAACTAGTTGCTTTCCGCAAAATAAATGTTGTACCCACGCCCCAGGGTGGTTAGATGGCGCCCATCCTACGGTCTACGAGGGGGTGGTATCGCGTAGGGTCTGTTTTAACTGGTCAGAAAAATGTTGTGGGTGGCAGAAAAATATCCAGATTGTAAACTGCAGCGGGTTTTATGTGTATGAACTGAGGCCACCTCCAGTTTTTTACTTACGATACTGCATCAACCGAAGAGCACTATCTAACGTTTATGTTTTTGTTGTTCATTCTAAAAGTCCCTAAAAGTTAATCTTTGTCTGCCCATTTATTGGAAAACAATGTAAGATGATACTGTTCTGTTGAACTGATTTTCACGAAGATTGATTCTAAGTTCTTTCTGCATTAATTCTGATTCCGACCATTAACTGGTGCAGGCTGCTGATGGTGCTGTACTTGGTCAATAGGCGAAGTGTTCGCTTAATTGAAACTTTCTCCATAGTTTTGTGCCTGATAACACCGAGTTGTTTTCGGCCTAGCTGGCCAACCATGAATGCACTTGGTCTAAGCCCATACGAACGGACGCAACATTGTTGGGCTCAACATGCTGCGTCCGTTTGCATGGAACCACAACAATGTTGGCACTTGTGGCATGCCAGCTAAACTTTTAGGTCCATGCAAACGGACTCAACATTGTTGTAGCCAAAAACTACCAGCAACACGCAACGTTGTTGCGACTTGTTGCGTCCGTTTGCATGGATCTTAACGTGCGAACAAGATGATGTTTACATGAAAGCGGGATGATTTTCCACGTTTACTAGAAATTTTAACTACGGAATAAAAGTGCAGTAAAAATATTGGTGGGATGAAGAGACATCAAGAAGAAACATGAGACAGTTGATCAACCTGACCAATCAACGTGAATAACTCCGTACTAGAATGAGCTTCGTTACATGATACTTGTGCAACGGGCGGCTGTAAATTTTGTCCAGGAACAAGCACATGCGTTTTAATTTGGTGCGGCTATCGGGATGAACTCCTATTGGAACAATATGTTTGGGAATGAAATTTTAGGTAGTGCTGTGTTAAGGAATACAGATTCTCAATACGGAACGGGTTAACCGGAATGAAATTCTACCGTCCAGGTAATGAACCTCGATCCGGTATTATTTGAACATCGCTCAAATCATTAGTAAGAAAGGTCGAGCAACGCTCATCTCTTTGAATGGTAATTGTCAAAGTTGAATCGAAGCTGAAATACATCTAAATTGAAAAGACTTGAACCATCAAGCGACACTATAGCTTTTTCTTTTAAAAGAACAGTATTATAAGAACGAGGTTCAAATTTGTCCAAAAGTTAAGAACAAGTTAAAAATAATTGAGGATCGGCTTCAGATGCAACTTTTTTTATTGAAAGACACAACATATCACGTCTCTACATGTGGCGCAGTTTTGTTGCAGGTCTTTCTGCAGTTTGAAACACTGAGTAGGCAGAGAAGAAATCAATAAAGTGCAGCACGAGTTTTATGAGAGTTCGAAGTGTATGCTCGGCAAAATTAAACCTATGCTGTAGAAACAAAAGTAGAAATTTAAAGCAATTTTTAAAAGAGCAAATGAGGCTCAAATTTTGCAAAAACTTAAGAACAACGAGACTCGGCCAAAATTTACTGGTTCTTATAAGATAAGAACGTGTAGTTCGCTTTTTTGAGGCAAAATTTTAAGAAAATGATTTGAATTAAGGGAAAACGAATTTCGGTCGAACTAGGGGACTTTTCCGGCAGCCGCAAAAAAGATGAACTCATCCACAGACAATCCAGTCGAAACTTTGTTGAAGGAAAATATAAATCCATGCCCTTTAGCTGCGACAAAACGGCGTTCAGTCGTAGCTGTTTACTGAGTTCTAAGAACATAGAAACATAGGGAAGTTTAGAACGACAACATATGCATGCACGTAGATGATAAAATTCATGTAGAATAAACGGTTACTCGAATAAAGACTTTGCAAGTAAGCTCAAGTAGATTTAAATCCAGCGTCTTTAAGGCTTGTTTAGAACGCGGCCGGACCTTTTTCCACCCTCAGTTGAATTAAATCCGGCCCAACGTATGAAATCTACCAAGCAAGAATGTTGCACAAACTTAAAGTTTTGAAACAGTTAACTGAACTGGCAAACTCGGACTTACGGTAAATTTTAATGCATCCCGGTAAAAGTGTTGTACTGATGCATACGGTTGCGTTTCTGCCATTTTGAATCCCGAATAGTCATTGCAATTGGTTTTTTACAAGAACATATCAACTTCATTGCATTATGAACAAAAGAGCAAGTGCATGCTACAAGTTCTACAAGTTTTAAATCTGTAAACTGACAAATGATTTGTTGTCATATGCACGAATTTAGTTCAATCGCATTCATTGACAACACGGAGGAAATAATTGTGTAACCATGCATCTGAACTTGGCCTAGTGTATTCTGGATGTTCGTTTCTTGATTTACATAATCACGCAATTATTGACAATATTAAAGCGTTGTTATCCCCCCTGTGAATCTACTAACTTTCAAGAAGACTTGAAACCACAAAACATGACCTCACTGCAGTACGCGTTGTACCTGATGGGCAGAGACTGATTCAAATTCTATTTGAAAACCATGGAATTAGCTATAGACTTACTAAAAATGTCTTTATAACAACATGAACAGCCGATACAACTGAACGTTGTAGTCATTGACGTGTCACTGCTGTAAACTACATGAATCTTTCTGGAAACTTATAGCTTAATAATAGAAATAACCGACTTTTTTGAAAAGCTATTTTGTAAGCGATGCCATCCGTTATCTTCCATGTATACTGTTGACGATAGCTTATAATTGGCAACTTTTTGGCTTGTTTCCATGCATATTTCTGTCATTCAATTGTAATGTGGACTTCCTTCGATTGGAGCTTTTTCAGACCACGTGAAAATCTCATGGTTCTAGCAATTCGTTTATGTATATATACGTTAAAATAGAATAAATCAAGAGGCTTGTGCGTATTACGTTATAACAACAAAATTGTCAAGAAAAAGTACCGACATGATATCAAAACGACAGCGAGAAGTCAATTCAAGAATACATGTAGTATAATGAAAACAGTTCTAATAAGCTGGAGTGAAAAATGATAATACAAGAAGCGATTTGCTATAGGCTGTGAACAAAACCTATATCAGAATTTGTTATCGAGCCCATACTGAAAGGTATCAAAGCAATTTTGGTAGTCTCAAACTTTTTTATTTTTTTTTTGAAAATTTGCTTTATACCTTTTTGGCTTTTTTTAAAATTTCCTTTTTCTATTTAATGTAACTTTACTTGTGATGACAGGTGGTAGATTTAATACCATCCCCTCTGTTATGATTAGCTTTTCAACATGCCAAATTCTGTTTTTAATTTTAGGCTGTTTTGATATTAAACAAACAAAACCTTCTTAGTTACAGCTTCACGTCAGATGTAATTGCTTACTCGGGCACAGTCTAAGTGGTTTGACGTTTGATAGACTTATTTTTAGTAAGCCTGCTCCTCGAAATGCATCCCCTGAATTCAGCGAAGAAACATGTGGAAATGGTAAGTTTTGTGCAGTTCTTCACAAGATAGGTTTTTATTACGATATTTATGAAAACTGAAATAATACCAGCTTCATATATATTATCTACACAAACTGACCTTGCAGTCAACTTCTAAATGCAAATTCATCTCAACACTTTTTATTATTATTATTGCTTTAATAATTATTTTTACTCGTTGGCTCACTTGGCAAAACATCTCAGGAAACTAAATCGGTTACTTTTGTCATGGCAAAGTTTGATCCCGTTATTCTGTGAAGAACTTCGCGTAAGTATGAGCTTCTGGAAAAATAGCCTAGAAAAATATGCTTCATGATAGATTATAGCTTAAGGAAAGAAGGCAAGATCTTTTTCACAATTTTTTTATATTTAAAAAATAATGCATGTTGTTGTTGCTATAGTTTTTTTGTGTACTAATTGAAAAACACACAAAACTTCGACTTTAAACGCAATTCATTCCAACTAGTGCCATAACTGATCATGAACACTCAAGAGAATAACTCAGGTTTCACGCTGTTGTTTTGTCACTGGACAACTAAAAGAAGTCATGTGTCTAGAGCTCGATCAATACTGCAAGTATAAATAAGACCACTTGCTTGCACTTGCAAACCATTTCAGTCATGAATGCTGCTACATGTTCATTTGAACTACTAAAAGCGTGTTTTCAACAGATTTCTTGCAAAGCTAATCTTGTGTCGGCCGTGTTTGATCATAACTCTTTTCTCGTCTAAATGTATTCCACTTTCACGTTAATGAAAACATTAATCAAACGGAGCGCTGTTTATGCTGTTATAGAGAACATGATTACCAATATACCCAGCTGCCGTGTTACGTTTGATATCACGAAACGCAGCACTGCGCTACTACACTAAACCGGTATTAGACTTGCTAAAACACCACATAATGTTAAAAAATATTGCTGAAATTCATCAGTTAACTAACATAGGCTACAAAAACTCCCAAGTTAATTCAGTTTATTTTATGTGTAACTAGGCAGCTGATCCATTATGTAGCTTAAACAAGAAGAAAAAATATTATTTGCAATCTCAAGTTAATTCTGTTAGCTGTGATAAAAACTTTTGAAGTTGCCGTGATGTGTACATACTTTTTTGGAATAGTTTTAACTTGCATATAGCATAGGAGTTGTCTTAAAAGATCTAGAAGCCACGATCTGCCCATCCTTCCTTTCCTCTTCTTAACACTAAATGACTCAGTACATAATGTAAGATCGTTCTTATTATCGTTATCTATGACTTATTCTCAAACTAAGAGTGAAAGAGCGTGATGTAAATGTGTAGAAGAAAAACACAACTACATGAACAGAGGTTTCTAAACGGACTATTTCAATATGCATGAAAAATTAATCAAAAACTTATCAAGAGTAAAAAATGTTCTTTCGCTGCTTTGAACTCATTCTTAATATTTATTTATTGATTTATTTATTTATGGTGACTAACGCTTCCTAGGATTGGCACAGAAAAAACAGTTACTGAGCCGTACATGTATTTATTCAAATAGGCGCCTGCCTCGATTAAGCGCCGCACTTGGAGAGGAAAAGTTATTAAGTGCTGCCTTCGAATTAGCTCTGCAGCTTCGGAGCGGCGCTTATTCGTTTATTTCCATAAAAGAATAAAATCACATTGTAATTGGTGCAACGCCGTTCTCAACCAACCATGCTGATTTATTTTCACCAAAACTAATGTTTTTTGCTTGAGGGCAACTTAATTACTTTAAAATGCACGGTCTAAGATAAAATGCATCCTGTGTTAGATCGTGTGAACTTTTAGCAACAGTCAAGATTGACATATAAGTGAAGAGTTGTCAGTTTGAAAACCTCCCATAAAGTATTGACGAGGTTATTATGAAAACCAAAGCTTATGTTAGCTACAAGTCGGTAAATGAAAGATAATCATGAAGAAAATGAAATTATACAAACAAGATATTTTGTCTTTGTGCTATGGGACTTTTAAATAAGCGCCGCACTGGAGACACGAAATCCAAATAAGCACCGCATATACTTCTAAGGAAGCTCGGATATTTTTCCAGACCCACACGGCAATCATGGAAACCAGTGTCTGTAAACGTCCTTTTATCGAAGTTTTTATACATGTTTATAGTGTTACGCTGATGATTTTACCGTGTTTTAAATAAATAAAGATGATGATGATGATGGGTCTCGGGGATGGGGGCTTGTTGTATAGGGGCAGGGGGGGGGACTCTTACTCGAAATTTAGATCCTTAATTTGCTAAACATCAGATACTTGTGTTTGTTAAAAGAACTGTGTGTAAAACGTTTGAACTGAATGTCTTGTCATTAAAATTTAAATACTGGCGTAAGTTTACGAACTTGGCTCAACTCGTGTTCGTAAGTTTACAAACTTGGCTCAACTCGTGTTCGTAAGAAATCTAAAAGGGAGGCTTCTATTGTGAAAGGCATAGTGGATCAGATGGGAAGTTCAGAACTTCCGTTTTACAGTTGATGTCTTAATACACTTCAGGTATTCAAACTTATGCAAGAAAAGTCACAGTATGTCACAAAATCTCAGCTACGAATACAACTTCAGCAAGGATAGTATGTCCGATTTTACTGCAAGTGTTTCACAGAATCGTACCTCAGAGTTTTGATGAGATTTGACTTACATGGATATCTAATGGCCTATTTTCTCAATCATTTCCCTTTAATGAAACTTGTTGTTTGTTAGTCAATAAAGGGAGGGGCATAGCTGCCTAGCTTGCAACTGACCCCCTAAATCCACCCGGCATTTATTACGAGCGAATACGTTATAAGTCGTATGTAAATTAGTCTTCGTGTAAAACATTACACTTGAAACAGATTTTTTTTTGAAAGAACTGAATTATACTTAAAAAAATTTGGAAGTAAATTGGTCAAATGATTAAAATATTAAACTTTCCATTCTTTTAATTTTGACACTCCAAACATATCTAGTTTAAAATTTATCACATTCAACGGACACCCTAAGGTTTACCTTATCATTGTGTTGGCCTTAAAAAACCTTTAGAGCTAACGAGTCGTTATAAACTATGGACCGGATCTTAACACTAGAAGGCATAAGGCTAACTACGGATCTTAACACTACAAGGCCCCCTCGATTTTTTTGGCTTAAAAATGTTGTTCTCTAATCGATTTACAAAACCCTTGGCACGACTGTTCTTTGTTTGTTAACACATCTTTTGACCCGAATTAGGTGGCGTCACGTCTAATGACCTCATCATAATAAGTCACGCAGTCCGTGTGTTGCCTACAAAATTGGAATTTTTCGCTAAAAATGCGACTATTATCGCCTAACTACTGACAACTTCCCCTAACCCTAATCCGCCTGGGCTTTTTTTGGATGGTTAAATCTGGGGGGAGGGGGGGGGGTGGAAAGTGCCCGCGGCCCATGACTCTAAAACTATTAATGATAATGAAATGAAATTTAGTGAGGTAGTAGAGGATCATAAACTAATTAAATTGGTGTAATTTAATTTGCGTATGACGTCATCAATACGTCATAATGTCTTTATAACTGCCAAAATTTTCGATTCTTACCAAAATTTTCCTTATCAAAATAGAAAAGTTTAGAGACGTTTCGGACTTCAAAAATCGACAAATAAACGGCACAAAATGTAATTAAAACTTCCTTTTTAATAGAAATAACAGTATTATAAG
>JAOBRG010400554.1:5784-22141 GCA_027574985.1 Umimayanthus nakama | reverse complement strand
AAAATGTTTTTAAATTTATCATAACTTTTGTTGTTGTAACCTGCTACCTATCTTATAACAGATTTAACAATTTACAAAGCTTCCAGCACATAGTTGTTCAGAATGATGCCGCAAATTTCAGTTTTATTCATTTGAGTCAATGTTATATTGACAGAATATAAAGAAGTGGTGAGGGGGACAACAACAAACCACAAGGTTTGTTTGAGATGGTTTACCTCAGCTAAAAAATGACAAAATAGTTATTCTAGATATAGTTGGCTATAGTAGGTTCGAGGGAAAGAAAAATCTAGTTTATAAACATAAAAGAGGAAAAAGAATGCTACACACACTTAGTCCATATCAATAAAAAGCCTCTTATGCAATATTAATTGCTAGTTTTGATTAACTGTGGTTGATTAGTTTTCTCACATTTTGCTTGTTGTGTTGCAGGTTAAGCTTGCTGTGTTGAAGTATTACAAAGTAGATGAGAATGGCAAGATAACACGTCTGAGGCGTGAATGCCCAAATGAGGCTTGTGGGGCTGGTGTTTTCATGGCCAGTCACTTTGACAGACAGTACTGTGGCAAGTGCTGCCTCACATATGTCTTCAAAGCTCAAGAAGGAAAATAAATGAAATAAAACCCTGATATCTTGTACAACAGATTGTTGATTGATGAATTGTAAGCATTTTTTATTTCGGGGATACTGTAATGTGCAAACACTTGCATCAGATTTTGATTAAAGGAATGCTTGGCTAAAAATGTCTTTTCTCAACACATAAAACTTGAAAGTGGCATACCTATGAGGATTTAAATAGTTTTTATCAGAACCACTTAAACTCAAGGGAAGAAATTTTTTTACATGTTGATTTTGAGGAAAATGAAGTGCTCAGACATGTATTTGTTGAAGAATCTAGTATAACTACTGTAAACATAGAAGCAATTTGCTAAAATATTGGACCAACCCATCATGGTTTATATTGCAACTATAATCATAGCTACATGTAACTCAGTTGCAATATAATTGTAATAACTACCGTAGACAGAGAATCAATTTGCTAAAATATTGGAACATTTCTACCTAAGAGCCGAAGCGGAGTGATCTGACTTGCCTAGAGGTTTTGACATTTGTTCAAGATAAGTGTTTGGTAATAGCTGTATGTAAGCTCGGTGGTGCCAAATCCACTTTGGAAATTGGGGGGGGGGGGGGTCTGTAGCTGTTGTACATGCTACATTATACAGGTGATTTGAGGTAAAGTAGTCTTAACTACTTTTCAGGACCACATAGCAAGGTGGGCCAGGGGGGTACATGCCCATTCTGTGACCAAGAGCTAGTGGTCTGTACGTACCTGGAATTAAACAATCACAGCATGCGAAATCATTCAGCCATTTAATAAATTATAATGTGCAATTATTTGCTGAAGTGGAGGTGAAGCCACTGGGTTTTCACTGACACAGGTGAATAATTACACTGTCGAAGTCCTGTTAGGGGGGGAATTGTGTCCCCCATCTGAATTTCAAACTCCCGTATGTCTCCAGCCCACCCCCCTGTACTTTTTGACCAGCCCCTTTGTAAGAAAAAGTTACCTGTGCCCCCTATTATTGAGTCACTATCAGTGACCCCTGCCCCCCTCCCCGTCTCAAAGTTGCTCCGAGATCCCTGCTTTTACATGAACCACTTGTATTTTTTTAAAACAAACAAAATTTAATACCATGACATTGACAAATTTAATGTCGGATCCGGCGATTGTAAAAATTGGTCTTGTTTGGGGGGGGAGGGGGTTGTTGCCATTTTTCTTTTGAGGATTTTGCATTTGGAGCTTTAAAGCATAATAAATATCCAATTTGTAAACGTGTAAGAGCTGTAGTTATGGGCTCATATCAGAAACTAGGGGTTGCATCAAGATGGGAAAAGTAAAGAGGAGGGGCTTCAAAAGGAGAGAGTTGTTATGGCATTCCAGTGAGCTGAAAGCGAAGTAGAATGCAGTTCAGAGGGTCTTCAGACGACAAGTAGGGTGTATAAAAAGCCAAAAGGACTACTAAGCGGAGCACAGCTGGAAAGCTACTTAAAAGAGAAGTGAACTTTTGTATGTTTTGTGGTTACAATACTGTAATGATGTCGTTTGACACTGGTTTGGTATATATAGTTCTCACAGCGACACTCGACTCCATTACTGACTCCAGTCGCAGTCGGCAAGGAAACTAGACGCTCATCTCTTTTCATAGTTGTCATAAAATATGCTGATTTTTTTCTTTAATAATTCAAGAAAAAGGGAGTTCGGTCGCAATAAAGCATGTGTGTTAAAGATCGAACATCGCCTTTTCATAATAAAAATTTTTAAAAGAACAACAAATAAGGGCAAAACTTCGAAATTACTTGGTTTTGCCAACATTTTTTTTTGCGCCAAACTGCTGAGATTGAGTAAAGAGCAGACACTATCGGCTTCGTTTCTAACAGTAGCACTACTAGCCGGTTGGAAGGCTACTTCATTTCTTGACTGAGATGGTTTCGTAAACCTGACCAGTACTACGACATGTACTAGTAATGATAGCTATGCGGAGTGTAAAGGTGTTTTTTTAAGATACTAATTAATTAGTGTTAGGGTCGTTTGGGACCGTCGGAAAACTGATTTGTTAACGTTAAGGTTTAACCCCCTCCCCCCTCCCTCCGTAACGTCCACTCAATATTTCTTTTTTTTTTAAATGATAGAATACACTATGAATAATTACATTTCTCTACCTGGAAGCGTTATTTTATCTTCAGAACTAAGATAAAAGGATCGAAAACATCCTGCGAATCTATTGGGAATAGCAATACGATCACGCTCGTGCTCGATAAGTGTTTGCTATATTTTTCACCTTGATGAGTTGTGAAGGGCAATCGTTATCTTTATAAATCATTTTCCAGCACAACTTGGAAGCTTTACAACAAGCTGTATTTTTCTTTGAAACAGCCAGTTACCAGATTATTTTATCCTTCAAGAACGTTTTTATCGTTTTCTTCTTGTTTCAAGAGTTAATTTTCTTAAAGTGGACCTCTACCCATCAGACTCCCCCCACCCCTTAGCGTCGTTTGAACGTTTTTTAAAAGCCGTTAACGAATCAATTTTCCGACCCCTTAAAGAAATATTTTTTTTGGGGGGGGGGAGCACTGTACACGCTCTTTACATTTTTAAAGGCTGAGACTTGGCTTAAATTTTAACTGTTAAATTGTATGGGAAAAATTTAAAAGAACAACCCCAGGCTCAGCCAAAATTTATTGGTTCTTATTAAAAAAAAATAACATGTATTAAAGCTCTTTTGAAAAAGAAAAATATAATTTAATGTGAAGGGGAAAACCAAGTTACTTTAAAAAAAAAAGAAAAATGAGTTAAGTATGAAGGGAAAAAAGAAAAACGGACTGAAGGTGAAGGGAAAAAATGTATCTTCCCACACCGGGAATCGAACCCGGGCCACGGCGGTGAGAGCGCCGGATCCTAACCACTAGACCATATGGGAATTTGATGAGTTATAGATCGAAATATATGAATATATTGACATTTCCAGCTGTCAATAAGAACCAAGTATGCAAATCTGGGCTAAAACCAATTTTGCTGCACATTGAGCGATTGTTTTACCTTGCTGTGTTGAAGACAATTCAACTTCGTCGTTCAACCTGAAAACATCAGTGCATGTCCTTGCTGTGTTAAAGATAACTCGCGAAGGAACTCTTGCCGCGGTATCGTTTGCTTGTCTGTAGACTGGATTTGCTGCTGCAGCTCAGATAACGCAGTACTGGAAAGGGACCTGAATAGGGGGGGCCCTTTTCTCAGCAGTCAATTAGATATTTTGCTATCACTTATCAGTAATGAGCTAAAATTGTCCTAAAATCTCAGAAATCAGTTAAAATTTTAGGCGAATTCTCACCCAGTAATCAGTTAATACACGCTTTTTTATACTGAGAACTAATAACTTTCGTCGGCTCAGGCGATTTCAGCCTCAAATTAATCTTATTAAATTGTTCTTATTTTTTGATATTTTTAAACAGTGAATTAGTTACCTGGAATAATACATGTAAATGGCACTAAGAAATATGTGTTTGCTATCGTCGATGCAGCGTCCAGCGCCCGAAGGCGATGACCAAGCTGCGATTCTGACAAGTTTTGTTTTCATCGTTCATTAACATCTCAATATGTGTACAAGGATTAAAAAAATTTCCTAAGTTTTTCAGATCCAAATTTCAGCCCGGTGATTGTTCTTAATTTTTGGGCCAATCGCAGCCTGGGTGTTCTTATAAAGATTGTCCTTGTAAAAAGGGGGTATATTCCCAGTCAGACCCTCTACTGAGCCGATTGAATTTCATTTTTAAAAATAACAGTTACGTAAAGATTTTTTTCTTGATTGTTTTAAATAAATTAATGGTTTGTTAAAGAATAACTGGACGTTCCATATGAAAGAATTGAGTGCAGATCTTGCAGGATTTCCCGCTACCCGGCTTGGCTGTAATAAAACTTGAGAGCTTGACTATTTTGGCGAGCTTCTTTTATTTAAAACAAATAAGCCACAAATAAATCGTTATAACTTGGTGGTTTTAAGCTTTTTTCACAAAAAGGATGGCAAAGAATATCGAGTACATGGCCCTCTTTGTACGTTTTTCACCCGGGGGTACCGTGTGTATCGCTGGATAGGGTATGGTTTTCAAGCCGTTTCTTCTGGGACAGGGTCTAGTTGTCACAGAAATTTGGTCTAGAGTATGTTCCCGGGATCGCTAAGCGGACAAAAGTTGTAATAACAAAAGATTAAAATCAAGAACAGTTGAAGGTTTTACTCTGGTCTAGAGTAAGACTCGTACTCCAGTCGTCTTTAGGTGGCGGAAGAGAGCAGACGCGGAGGATTTTGGGAAGGAAATGAGGGGAGCGCTTCCCCACAATCCTTTGCGTGCCCATAAAAGCGGCTGGGTTAAAGTCTGGTATAGGGTCACAAAACTTGCAAAAATTACTGGGAAATGCTTTTTCTAGATAATAGTTTAAATTAAAGAAGGGACAGAAATATTGAGTTATGGTAACGCCGGTACGTTTATACAAAGTGCAGTAATGCAGTGGCGGATCCAGGGGAGAGGGGGCTGTGGGGGCCGGGCCTGTCCCCGGATCACCCCGCGCCCCCTTTTTTTTACAAAAATGGAATTTTGTAGCAAAAAATTAGTACTAAACGAATACGAAGTTTGTCTCAAAATACTGGAAATGGAGACTAAATTTTTTAAAAAACTTTGGGGGAAACTCCCCCAGAAAGCTCGCGCTTTCGGCGCTCATTGGTGCCCCTCCCTTTTGGGAATCTTGGATCCGCCCCTGTAATGGGCGGTCAGAACTCAAAGTGGTGGGGAGCTAGCTAAGATATGTGTAATTCTTTCGATTTACTAGCCCTGAGAATAAAATATTTCTACGAAAACGTTTTGTTAGTGTTTTTATATACTTATATTTTACACATTTCCACACGCAAAGCTCTATAAAATTTCCAAATGGCGCAATTTATTTCCGCATTGAAATACATCTTGATATATATATTATATTTACACACTGCATCCGTATCGATAACATATTTAAAAGTACCATAATTCTCTTAGTCCATGTTTGAATGAGACACTCTTGTAAGCAAATTGAATTGTCAGTCTGACTAACGAAAAGTGTGTTTGTGGAATTGGATTCTTGTATTTTAAAACACCCGGATTGCCTCAACCGGTCCCTTGCTCCAGAAGAGGAAGGAGATTGAAACTTTTAACAAGTATTGAGGGACACATTTTTGGTACTTCATCACTTAATGGTGCTCTAAGCGCTAAGAATTAAGTTACAGGGTCTCGTTTTTATTACACAAAAACAGCAAAATTAGTGAACAAGTGATAAATGTACGAACTAACAAAAAGGTGAAAAACATAACACAGACGTATTGACTGAATGATCGATTGAGTGAGAGAGAGGAGGGAGTGAATGAGTGAGTAAGTAAGTAAGTAAATAAATGAGTAAATTGATTGAATGAGTCAGAGAGTGAGTAAAAGAGCGTGTAGGTGAATGATTGACTGCTTGATTTATTGATGAAATAATTGATTGATTAATTGATTGACAGCGGACAGTTTTTAAAACGTTGCAAGGTCATATTTTGATGAATGCATATTCACAAAAATAAAAAAAACTTAAGTGAGTCATTTGAAAGATTATTTCCGAAAAATGTTTTCCGATAGTATGAAGAAAATAAATAGTAGATTTACATTGTGTATAAAATTTAGCTTTATGGACTGGTCATTACTAATAGTCGAGATTCAGGCTGAACTAAGAGAAAATATTTTTCCATCGCAAAATTCTTACAGAACTTAACCTGGTCTAGCCTCGTCCCCAGTCTAACGCTTCGGCTCGATCTATGCGACGCGACGGTCTGGGCGCTAACTTTCGCCTGTCAATGGAGCGGGACCGAAGGAGGATGACTGGGAACGAGGCTAAACCTTGCCTTGACACTTTCCTATTTGAAACGGCTGTTAAAAACTAAACCCGCATAAAAAAAATTGCCGAAATATTTTCTTCAAAGGCAATTTTTCTTCAATCCGAACCCAAGCATGCAGCGCATGGCAGCCGTGAATAATGAACGGTTCCTTAAACCTACAGAAACAGACGTCGATGTTATGTCGACATTACTGACGCGGAAGGTCCCAACGTAGTTTGCTGTCCTAACTGTAGAAGTGTTTAGTCTTCAATCTTTCTTTCGTTTAATGCAAGTTCAAGTTGATGCCTATCAACCTTACTCGAACAATCTTCAAAGTTAAGTTCTTCTTGTAATCCTCTACAGATTTCATGGATTTCTCTTTCTATCGACTCCTTGTGTCGCGGTTGCCTCCCCTCCCCAGGGGGAACTTTGTCCTCCATCACTTCCTCGTGTTCCTCCGTTGCGCAAGCGCTCTTTGGTTGTTCTGCCTCCTGCGGAAAATCCCCTTCATCTTCATCTGAATTGTCCGGCTCATCACCAACGCTAATCTGATTGGATATAGACAACCGTCGGCCTTGCCCTTGTCTAACACGCATGTGCCGAAATTTCAGCATGGCTCGAATACCGCAAGCTACAACAAAGAAGTGTTTCTTGTGTGACCCAGGGGAGAGCTTCCGGATAGGAGAGTTGGCCAATTCCTCACGCGTGACTGTCACGACAGTGGTCTGTTGCTTGGCGTTGAACCATGCGTGCTTGAGGGCCTGGGGAGCAGTGAGACGATCTTCAGGACTCAGCACAATGAGTTTTCTGATTATATCCTTAGCATTCTCGGAGATGTTATCCCAGTAAGGAGATGGCATTGAGAACTTTCCCTGCAAAATACTCAATAGCAGTTTTTCATCGTTGTGGCTCCAAAATGGTGGGTACCCCACTAAGATGAGATACAAAATCACGCCGCAAGCCCACATGTCCACAGGCCTCCCCACAGGCTCTTCCAAGATTGTTTCTGGCGAAAGAAATAGTGGCGCGCCGCTTGCGTCACAATCGATTACATCAGACTCACGTGGCAATTTTTGCGCCAACCCGAAGTCAGCAAGTTTGACAGAGACCCTTCTATCGCCGCTGCCGTCGTGCCAGTAGTTCAACAACACGTTATCCGGTTTTATGTCCCTATGGATTACACGTTTCTTATGAAGAAATACCAACGCCCGTAAAAGCTGCAAGAAAAACAGATCTGGTTAGTATGGCAAGTTTGTGGATGATCAGTACTGACCCGCAAATCAGGAGTTTAAGCTGCTTGTGCCGGATGGACGGCGTGTATGACAGAATATTCCCGTCAACACGAAATACAAACAGACAGACAAAGGAACGGGCGGACAGACAGACAGAACGCAGACAGACAAAACGCAGTCAGACAGAAAGAGAACGCTTGTTTAACAAATACACATCTATGCTGGTTCTAGCTCCCTGAGAGCAAAGTGAAGCTGCTCGGCCACATTTCGTCTCACAAGCCTGGTTTTCACAAGCGACGTAAGGAACAGAAGCCGACAGAAGCGTAAGCGCATATTTTCCCTTTTCCTAATGCCTCTGTTACTATTTCAGTTGAAATTCCGTCGCTTATGTCGCCTTGAAAACAGAACAAAAAGCAGACGCAAGCATAAGGAAAAGTGTGCTATTGTTCTTTGTGTGGTTTACTGCCGACTATTTTGTCATTACTATGCTTGCGTCAAGCCAGTTTTCACGGCATCATTCTTTCAAAGAATAGTGTGGTGATTAACCGTTCAACGGTCTCATACAGCTTTGTGCTGTTCTTCGGTGGCCAGTTAGACTAATCACATGTATTTTGTGTAACTTAATAGTACCGCCACAGCCTGGGTTTTGCCGCTACGAACCATGAATGGATGTTTCAGCTGTATTCACCGTATTTGGGATCATCTCAAACCCGCAATGTGTAGAAACCAGCAATATTCTGCCACAATGTTAATTTTAAAAATTGCTTATTCAAATACGAAAGCCTGCTAAAAACGCTAAACGCTGTTTCTCCTTCACTGATACTAAGGCGACCTTATAAGGAGCACACAAAAAGTGAACTATATATAACGTTCCAAGAACAAATAATGAGTGCTTCATTTTTTAAAAAAAGACCGCACTGATCGATTAAACCGGAGTGAAAGAAATACACAAGGCTTAGGCAAAAGCCCATGCTTAAAACCTGTTTTGTGTTCTGTCGTTATTTTTGCAGCACCGACAGTCTGGAAGGCAGATAATCCCTTGACCCCGCTAACCTGGGTGGTTCTAACATAGCATATCATTACGGCATAGTTTAAAATAGGAAGGCCACAGCCACACTATAACTACTGTACTAGCAAACCGTATCAGCAGTCTAGATTAGTCGATCCTTTATTTCAAAAGGTAATTACTGAAACACGTAGTTCCGTTATGGACGGTTTTAAGAATGCGCCTAATTCATTCCAAGCAACAACTGAGCCTCTTGTGAATTTAGAGAATGTTCTACAGCAGATGTAAAGGCTCTACTTGTCACAAGTTAACATTTTTTCGATGGGTCATCAGCGCGCGCGGGGGAGGATTCGTGTCAGATAAAACATATACAGTGGGTCAGATGTCTTGAGCCTTGTTCTCTATTTTATTTTGACCATTTTTGTAGTACAAACACATCGATAAATGTAAAACACAAACCTGTTTCATGACACTCCGTGCTTGCCCTTCTGTATGAGTTGGTTGTTGTAGCACCTCGTCAAACAGACTTCGTCCCCCGGCAAAATCCATCACGAGATATCTGAAGTCAGCATCTTCAATGTCCAAGTGCAAACTCACAATATTTCTGTGTTTCAGTTCTCTCCATATTTCAACCTCCCTGTCGACGTCTTCTTTGTAATAGATAAGACTTGTTGTGTCGAACTGTTTCACGGCAAATTCGCGTTTGGTTTCTTTCTCAATACATCGAAATACTTGACCAAATGAACCCTCTCCAAGTCGCTCTTTTAGGTCAAACCTGTCATTGAATATCATCTGAGAATTGCACAGTTTTTGCTGTCCGTCCGAACAAGGCATTTCTGTATTAGTGAGGGAGCAGTTGGCTTCTTCTCTTGTCACTTCTCCACCGCGTATCTCTGAAGCGACAATCATAATGAGCAGTTTGTGGTTTGGACTCTTTATATAGTTTTGAAGTTGTTTATCGGAAGCTGGGTGAGGCAGGACTTGACAGGGCCTTTTGAATTGAGACATTAAGCTATAAAATTACGATGTGACGTAGGTTTTTGTAAGTCATATGCTTTACAAGCTTCGCGCATTTCTAGGAAACTTCCTTAAGCCACAACAGGAAAAAGCTTAGATGCGCTATCGAAAGAACAGTTGCAACACATAAGAGAAGACCAATAAATCTGTCATACGCCAGGAAGTTTCACATTTTACCAATCCCTTCCGCTACTTGTCTTGTCGTGACCATACAAAACATTGCATCATTCTTCATTTCTTGCATGGTTTGTAATTACCTACCTGGGTTTTGTCGGATATGTTAAAATAAAACTCGTTAAACTACGATACGCGCAACGTTTAGTTCCTTAAGCTAAAAACCTGAAATAAAAAACCTTTCTTTCAAGAAATATGGTGGTTTCAAAACTGTGTCTACTTGTTATTAGTAACTCTGTTTTTGTTTTTAAGCCTACGAGGCTCAATTTTGCCCAAAGGCTACTGAAGCGGTTTACTTTAACAAAGCACGCAGAACACAGGCTTTAAAAACTCATGTGAAGCGCATGACCACGTTTAACAACATAACAATTAAGTTACTGTAAAAATGTGTGCAGTAAAAGTAAAATCGATACATTAGGGGGAACAACTTTGGCTGAAATATGTCTTGATACTCGTTTTTGAAAAAAGAGTAGTAAACATTTAGAAACTATATATTATGCAGCACAACAGCTGTGCTGCCTGAAATTTTCGTTAATTAAACACAAAACAGCACGACAAGTTATCAAAAACACTGACTTTTTGTTTTGCTCAAAACTGAAAAAAGATCACGACATCATAAAAAAAAACAAAGGCAAATAGTTTTAAACAGCAATTCAAGGAGAACACTGAAGACTAATCTCATTTTGTATCTTGATCAGAAAATCAAGGAGACGGACTGAAAAGCACAAAAAAAGCAGTTGCTTTTGTTGTAATATAGTATTACGCACGGAGCTGTTGTATCCCCAGGCAAAGTTTCTCGTAGACCGGCAAAAACGTGACCAGAATGCAAAATATACTGTCTGTCATCTCTAAAGCTTATTAAAGAATCTTATGTATACAAAAAGTAACTAATTAAACTTTATTATTTTAAAGAAAGATTTTCTTATTGACAAAAACCGTGTCTCCTGCGAGCAAAGGTTCTTCACGTTTTTCTGTAGGAACGTGCCCGATACTTCTGCTTGCAGGGTAAAAACTGAGTAATAACATAACTGATACCATCGTGAAAAACGTTTGGTCATAAAGTAACTTTAAGGACCAAAGTAGCTGCTTCTACAGTTAGCTTTGTAGGTTTTACAAATACAAGGTTTTGTTGTCACAAAAAATACAGGAAGTTCTCGGTGTTCACAACATCAAATGTAAACGTTTCATGGGTCGTGCATGTTCCGTGGTTTGTCCTACGTTTTGTTGAGGGCTACAAAAAAATTAAACAAAGAAAAAAAATAAAATTAATATAAACAAGTAAAAGCTGCATCAACACACAAAAACACCATAGAAATTTTCCGTTTAGTAATAATATTTCATTTTGATTGCAATGGAGCGAGCACCTATAGCGGTTTGCCGAAAATGTAACGTAATTGGTCGAACATTGATACACTCTTTTTCATTTTTAGTGGGATGAGGCTCAAAATGGTTACACAATTTTTGGGTTTCAGCCTCAAATGATTTTATGGGGTTCTTCATGTAGTTGTTAGTAATTGGTGTGCATTATATATATAATTTGTTAAAACTTATTCGGAAGCGTACAAACGTTTTGTTTAATACTATAGCCGGCAAGAAAGCATAACTGAAATACATGAATGAATAAATAAATAATATTTAAAAACAGGAGTTGTACTGGCGAACATTAGCCAAGAAACCGGAAATCATTTCTATAAATCTGTGCAGTATTCGAAATAAACTCTCGGAGATGTTCGTAGCATGTCCTTAGTTTGGGGAATTTTTTAGCCTCACGCTTTCTTTGTTTTTCTGTTTTTTTAAAAAAAAAAGAGTGCACTCGACAACGTGTAGGTTTAATCACATCTCTAAATAGTTTACGTGTGTAATGCAGACGTGATCACCATTGTAGGACAGTATAGTGCATGACAAGTGAGAACTTTGTTCCTCGAGTAGCTGTCACACAAACTCATCGCTTGCAGGGGGGTGTGGCTACTAAAACGCGCAGAAGACAATGAAACACAGCCTTGCAAAATTATGCCTTATAAGCACGAAGAATAGGAGAATCTAGTTACATGAAAAAGTTTTAGTCGTACAAGCAAGTGTAAAGCTGGCGATTATGTTAAAGAACTGTCAGTCATGCAGTTTCCGAAACTAACATATTACTTTGTTTTCAAATTACAGTACACCGGTGGAATGGTTGGAGCACATGCAGCAACACACGTCGAACGTAGCGGAACATGTTCATGAGCAAGAACACCTGCAGGCGGGTAGCCTGATAAGCCCGGATTTACAGGTTCATGAGGTTTTAGTCGACCCAATAACTTTTTGAATATTTTTTTATAAGTCAAAATGGAGACGCAAAAAAGGAATTTTTTTTACAATGATGGATTAAACAGAAGAATTTCCAGCCAGTCCAAAAAATCTCAACAGAAGTTCACTATCTGGTCAGTCGACTTCACCAAGGACCGAGGCAAAGAAGGAGTTACATAGAAAAATATAATCCATTTATGTCGATGTTTGCGATGTGGTGATGTTTTAAAAAAATGAAAAATGAAGAAAGCAAGTGGCCAGCAGAATGATTTCGAAGAACCATTTTGTCTGCCCTATACCTTCATTTTCGGAAATGAAAGAAGTTGGATGAGGAAAAATGCTAGGGTTAACGTTTCAGAAAACTGGTAAGCCCGGCGCCTACATGAGTAATGGACAATGTCGGAACGACATGCGCATGCGCGTTAGGTAGCAAGCAACAAACGCCAACAGCAAACTGAGTATGAAGTGAGTCATGTTGTTTGACAAAAAAAAATTACTCGGTTGACTAGTGGACGAAAAAAGGCAAGATAAACAAACCTGGTTTGTTAAAATCCTTGTCTTTTTTTATATTTTTCTTGCTTTTTTTAACTTTGTGAGCTTGAATCGCCTTTTTGCGACTCACATACCGGATAACATCTATAGTTCTTAAAAGAATCTCATTTTGAGCTGAGGCTAAATGTTCTTAATATTTTAAGGATTTTAGCCTCAAATGTTCTTAAAACGTTTTTAAGTTTCAACCTGTTCTTATAGCTTGTTCTCACATTTTGAGCCGATTTTTCAGCTTCACTGTTCTTTAAAAAAGTGGTCTTATGAGTTATAAAAATAGAGTGTATCCCTAGCTGTACTTCACAGTTTTAAAGCTTAACCGGGAAATAGAACCGATCCTGTTCCGTAAAGTACACTAAGGCAAATGTTGGGCCACCGCATCTGAATTATTACGCTGTGCCATTTATTTATGCCCCCCAATTTCGACAATGTGTTACTGATTTTTCTTCTACAAAACATGAAACTGACTTTGTTGAAAAAGTGAACAAAGAATCATGCCTTTAAGTTCAAGGCCCGGTTGTTGAACCGAGTAGTTCTAACCCTGGGTAAACTCTATAGGTTTTGTATATAAAGAGTTAACCCTGGGCTGTAGGTTAACTCTATAGGTGTTGCTAAGAGTTAACCCAGGACTGGCTTGGGACAACCGGGCCCAGGTTTAACTCTACAGCCTAAGGTCTTTATTTGATAAGAGTAAATTAACCTAGGATTAGCTTTAACTGGGACCAGGTTTAACTCTATAGGGATTTTTTTAAAGTTAACTTATGATTAGCGCAAATCGGATTTGGAACAACCGGGCCCTGATCAATAAGTTGTTACAACATGAAAATCAGGCTCAACTCGTTGAAAAAGTGAACAAAGAACTACGCTTTTATGTCCTGATCAACAAACTTTTACAAGTCCGTGAAAGGCTTTGCTTTGTTAAATGGAGCGAGTTTGTTCCAGCCAGAGCCTAAAAACAACAGTGAACTGATGCACTTGCTGCGGTAGACTACTAGATAAACAGTTGATGAGTACCTCTGCACTTTCAAGAGTACCATGCCCTAGGTCCGGCGGACGGACCGGAACCCTTTTTTATCGCCCCCATGAAAACCAAATGTAAACTTAAGAGCAATTCTTCCTGTAATTCAAATAACCACGTTTCTGATTAAGTAATCAAGTCTGCGTGCCCTGTTGCATGTGCATTGAAATTTATACGCTTTTTTTATAAGAACCAGTAACTTTCGGTTCAGCCTGGGCTGTTCTTAATTTTTTTGGCGATTTCAGCCTCAATTTGTTCTTAAATTGTTCTTATTTCCTGATATTTTAAACAGTGAATTAGCCGTCTGGAAGATTACATGTAAAACGGCACTAAGAAATATGTATTTCAAACTGTCAACACAGCGTTCGCGAACGTGACCAGCTTCCAGCGCCGGATGACCAAACTAAATTCTGATAAGATTTGTTTTTATGTACATCTCAACTTGTGTACAAGTTTGAACAAGTTTCTCAATTTTTTCTAATCAGAATTTCAGCCTGGTGATTGTTCTTAGCTTGTTCACAATTCAGTTTTGGGCAAATCTCAGCCTGGGTGTTCTTATGACTGAGTTTGTTATTATAAAAAAAGCGTGTATCTGTGGAATCCTAAGAGTAGGAAACGTTTCGTTTGACGCAGAGTAATTACTGACACTGTTTGTCACAACCAACAATAGGCAATCTCATTTAGTTCTGTGTCACGGAGCAGATCTTAGAACTTGCTTGCGTAGGCAGTAAAGCCAAAAACCAGCCTGGCTGACGGTGCTTCTAGTGTCAGTGAGGTCTTCATTACGGCAATAGAACACAACGTGCCGCTCAACCAAAGAAAAAGAAGAAGATACATCAGTGTGGCGAGTGTGGGCTGTTAGCACCAAATTCAGCAATGCTTTCAGTCATACGGTGATCATGATACTCAAACTAATCCTCCCATTCGTACAGAATAAACTTCCTTATATACTCTGCCAATGTAGTTTGATTCATGGTTCGCATTAGAAGTCCAAGGTCGGAATGTGTATATATCCTTTCCAATTTCTTATTCTGATTAAGTAGTCCCGGGTATGTGTACTGACTGATTTTGCCTTGAAACCTCTGTCAAAAAATAAACCTGTTGCTCACTATAGTACTTCAACGCAATATTGAAGTTTGATTATATAAAAACGAAGCATTTTCGCCCTTTGTTAGCATCTCAGTTCAGGTTTGAAGACCTGATAAGATCTGAAGGCTTGAAACCTGAATTTGCTCACGTAAAGCGAAACGTTTGTTTTATCATAGAAATGTGTTTTAAAGCCTTATTTTAAACAATTATATCATGAAAGATAAGTTTATTAACTGGAACTAGAATTGAGTTTTAATAACTTTAATTTTCTCAAAGATTTCAACTTGGCATGAACTATAATGTAAACAAACCTTTTTCTGAGAATGTTCTGCCATATCTTCCTACAGTACTTGCAAGTGAAACCAATTAGAGCCGTGGTGCAAACGTCATCCATCCTAATCTCAGAGAGAGAAGAAATCCGCAAGGGCATTACTGGGCGCCAAACGCCATTTGACCGACTTGGCGCGACATTGAGTGAAAAGAAGTGGATGATCTCATCATTTTGCACTATTTCAGCGAGGAACCATTAACTTTAGGAGCAATCGCTGCCTCGGACCTCAAAACGTCTTCTAAATAACATCAGTTCAAGCACTCAATCCCTGGGAGGGGGTGTTTGAGTCAATTTTTGCTGGGTATGTGCCGCTGACCTCTCAGAACCCTAATTCCATTATAGTCTATTCTGTGGCCATCTAAGTAGATCCCATCTTAGTCACTTCTGGCCTCCGCGACTTTGCCTGTTTTTAAATCCCTGATTACCAGAATTTTCTTACCCCAGAAATCCCGAAAGTGTGCGACCCCATTCTAGTAACTCTACTAAACACTTAACCCCATTATATTCACTAATCCAGCTGTGAAAATGCGACCCATCCAGGGGCACATCCCCAGTAGCCTTTTACTACGGAAGTACCCCCCCCTGGGCCCGGCTACTCAATATTCATGGACAGATTACCCGTTTATCAGCCGTCACAAATTGTAAACTTGCCACTGTACTTGTAAGTTATTTTATTTTATTTTTGAATTTGCGTCTTAAAGAACATTTTATATGGCCCTTACGTAAAGGGATAAAATAGCAGCTGGGATGTAAATCTTGTTTCTACTCCCGTCTTGTACAAAATTATGCTGTTTTTAAAACCTCGTGTTGTCACCAAGAGAACCAACTAAACTAAACTAAACGAATTACATTTTTCTGATCTTCTCCGGGCATTCCTTGATTGTTTTTCCGACCTCGCTTGCACTCGAAAGTTATTCTGCTTGCAAAATTGGCGAAATAAAACCTATAATTTGGGTCTATATTTAGCATTTCAACTGAGTGCCAGAGTAGTGCTGGCGAACATTCGCGCAATTGCTGTTAGTTAAAACTACCATCACAATCGAAATCCCAACATTATGCCCACTACCATATGCCAGGCAAGTTTATCAGGTATCAGCTTCGAAGTATTGGTCGCGCAAAGAGCTAAAGTGTGTTAGGATATTTCGGCAATTTATCGACAGTCAACAAAACAGCGAACTGAGCAGAACAGCATGAGGGGGGGGGGGGGGGCCCGAATAATACGAAATTGAGGCA
>JAOBRG010400543.1:0-10092 GCA_027574985.1 Umimayanthus nakama | reverse complement strand
AAAATTCTTGCACACTATGGGACATGAAAAAAAAATTCCTGCTCACCAAAAAAGCTCCCCTACCCCCCCTCCCCCCCCTCCTCAACGATGAAATGGTTCGCCTCTTAGCTCAGTTGATAGAGCGTGGTGCTGGTAAAGCTTAGGTTATAAATTCGGGAGCCCAACCGGTAGAGAAGTCAAGAAGTAACCCAGTGTAACCTGCCGCGTGGACGCGAGAACGGCGTCTAAACCGGCCACCACACCGGCTCCTAGTTGGTAAAGAGGTTGACATGCCACCCAACAGGATTAAAAACAAGACCTGTCAAAGGGAGGATGAGCTCCCAGTGTGCCAACGGCCAGCATGCACTTGACGGAGAAGTGGCGCTCGATAGCCTTGTTAAGGGGGCGCCGCAGGGTAGATTTTGGTGTTGGAGAGGATGTTTAAAAGGGGGAAAAAGTTAATTGAACGCAACAAACACTTTCCCTAGGCATGCAAGTGCCACTCCTTGGTTAGCATGCAAATTAGCGTTCGTCCATTAAATATTAACTGCAAAAATTAGTATAAAACTTACCTAAAATTCATAAAAACTCAAAATTCTTTTAAAATTAACAATCCCCCCCACACACACACACACCTTTTTTCCCAATTTACCTTTAAAAATTTTCAAAATATTTGTGAGCTTTTATCAACTATATTACTGCGTTCCTATGATTTAGACTTGTGGTATTCCTAATTTGAACGGAGATACTAGCCTTTATGACGTAGTTGAGCCTGAAAATTCAACTCTACCCTGTTGCTCCCACTTAAACCATCCATCTAGGGCAAGTGTATATATTAGTGTATATAAGTGTATCTGTGTATAACATGTTGGCAGCGCTTATCTTCGGTTTCCAGTGTCAAGCGGATGAGAGTCTGTGACTCCCCCTGGACAGGACACTAATCCATCGCAGGTTAGCCCCCGGCCCCAGTAGAAGCTGGTACTCATTTGTACAGCCGAGTCGACTGGAGCAATGATCAAGGACACACAACGCAGTGGTCAGGCCGGGGTTTGAACTCACGACCTTTGGGTTACGACGAGTCGGACACGCTAACCACTCGACCACTGCGCCGCTCCCCACTGGTGTATAGTAAAATAACTTAAAATGTATTTGAAGTCTGATTGTGAACCCAAAACACAACAGTAAATTGTGGGTTTTTCTTTTTTGTTGCATCATTTGTCGCAAAACAATTTAGAAATAATTAACAGATGAAAATACTGCCACTACTAACCTAATTTGGCAAAACCACTGTCACGGTGCGCGGGATACGGTACGTTACACAGTACGTTTGGAACGAGAAAAAAGACGTTCCTGTTTTGCATTTAAGCGACGTTAACCCTTTAATGTATGGCACAAGTTTGCAAGTTAACAATTTTGCGAAACGCAAAATGCTATGTAATGATAGGCAGCTGTTTTCAGTTGGTTGCATGCTGTGGTCCTGTACAGTTTCACTGATTTTCGTTTCAAATTCTGTTCATTTACAACTGAATACAATTTAATGAAACAAGTTAAAATGTCATATGTGAGATCATTGGAAAGTCGTGACCTAATGTCTTATAGCTCAACGATCTTCTTATCGCCTCGGTTGACTTTAATCAACTCTGCAAACTGGAACAGCTACAAAGTAAAGTAGGCCGCTTTTAAGGTATTTTCCACCTTCCATCACTGACTGTACTGAACTACTTGATCAGGTACAAAAATACTGATCGACCTATCAGCCCCAAATACAACTCATTTGTTGCAACGGTATGGAAACAAAACGTTGAAAAAATGACAAGCTGTGCTGCTGATGAGCAGTCATGTTAGTACAAGATCTGGGCGGCGTGACTGGGTTTATTGGCTGGTTGAAACAGCTGGCCCAGGATGAATCAGCGTCAAGCGACGTATGCGCAATGATATGGTAGGTTTCATCATAGATTGACGAAAAATATATCGTTGTGTGGTCAAGGTTTATGGGTCAATAGGTCCCGAGTAGCAGGCAAAAGTCATGTTAACTGGATTTAAAGCTTGTCTTAGCGGAGCTGATTTTGTAAAACCAAAGTCGGCGAAGATTATCCAAACTATTCAATCTTGTAGAGTATAAGTGTTAAGTTTTTCTGATTTTTCAAACCTTTAAAGTCGAGAATTTTCAGACTTTTGGTTTTCCTTTTACCTTGTTGCAAAACAAAGCAAGGTAACAGTTAACTAACCGGTTTGGTTGGCACCATACCGTGAGTCTTCGGACTTTTTAACGATAGATTTCCGTAGATACCTACAGCGCTCTAATTCCTCGTATACTCCCTGCATTTCAACACTGCTCTTATTCTCCAAGTCTTCTTCTCCGTCTTCAGGTTGTGTGCGGAGAAACCTGGTGAGAGTTGAAAGAAACTGTATTCTTGCCCGCAAACTAGTATTTGAGAAATCTACGGGCTTCTGTCTGGGCCAAGTTCCAAATTTATCCTCTTCGGACTGATTGAACCCGAGCAGTGAACCCTGTTCTTGAGTTTCTATGGTAGCAACGCCCAGCCGACGTGTTGAAGAAGGAACAGGAAGAGACATAGCACGGCTTCTGCTAAAATCAGATTTAGAATCACTATTCAGCTGTGAATATGAACTCGACGACGGTGAGGTATTTGTTGCATTTAACGATCTTGCACTGCCTCTTGAATACAGATCCCGGACTGGAGGGAACAGCGAAGCTCTACGACTTTCTCGTTCATTATGTGATTTGACACTCGCCTTGGTTAGATTCAACGTCTGAACTTGCATAGGCTCTGCTGCCTTACATGAGCGGCCATGCTCGTGGATTGGGGGCAGGGAACCGACAGAACTTTTCCGCACTGACGGAGCTTTCTTGCTATCCGCGGAAGTTTCGTTTCTATTATGTTTCGGGCTCTCGCTTAGATTCTTTTTCTTTCCTTCTGGGTAAACATGCTTTCCTTTTCGGAGTTCAAATCTTTTCTGTGCCGCTTTAAGTTGGAGTTCTTGCGCTCTAAACTCTCGACGAAGCCGAGTGTTTTCCTTCTCCAAGCTCAGATCTTCCTTGTTGTTTGTGACGCTCGCTCTTCGCATCGCCTTCGAGTGAACAAGAGCTCTCTCTGACGGACTGGTCATGTTTCTTATTTAAGAAAACCGCTTCGAACTCTGTTAACCCTGAAGACGTCTTCAGACGCAATACTTGAGTAATATGAGGGATCTGGGAGTGATATAATCGTACATAGTTTTGCAGCTACCACCATGACACCGAATGCAAAACGTAGTCATTTTGCATTTCTGCAATGTTATACCTTCACAAGTTGTTTACGAACTCACCGCCCACTGTGACGCTATTTAACCGTATGACCCACATTATTTTTGGGCTTGATACCGTGACTTTTGTTAGGTCTGTAAGCCGCAGGATATCGAAATGCCTAAAATACTTACGTTTAAATCCAATATCGAAAAGTGCTTTGGCACGCGAGAAGCTGCTACTTATTACCACGAGATCACTTAAAACTACTCATAAGTAACCTATACTTCAAATCACCTCGTTACTTCGATGTTTCTACCCATTTCCAATAATATTCAGAAAATATTTTGTTTATGTTTCCTTTTGTTTTCTCTTTGTTCCAAGCCGGATGTCCATAGTATTACCTGCTATCTGACTTACCATATAGAAGGAGAACGAGTTAATGCTATAAAGATGACTGAAGTTGACGAACAACTTAATTGATTAGCCGATGTCTTCACTTGAAAATTATCTCAAACTTGTGCGAACCGCTGCTAAAAGCACCTGACCTTCTGATCTGTTTTCAAGATAGATTTATCAAACAAAGTTTGAAACACTCTCTACCTTTGTGAGAGTTGTACTTGTAGATTTATAACAGTGTCGGACAAAGAACGTGCTTTTAAAACCGTCAGAAATATTCTTACTGTTAACGCTACTGGGTGCCTACCATTAATATCAAAGCTGCTGTAGTCTTAGAAAATGTCCATACACGACCTTGTAGGCACAACTATTTTGTTTTATATCAAAAATCTGTTAGATGCCATTTTAACTGGCCTCTGCTTATATTTTGTCTACTGATAACAGACCAAAGATACTTTAGAGATACGGAGTTTGTTTCTTAGAAGACAACTGCGACACTAACTGGATATGAAAAAGGTGGGTTTTAAGATGGCACTTTACCAAAATATGAAAAATAAACAATTTTAACAGCTGGTTGTTTGAAAGATGACTAGTATTTAAGGGGGCTTTCTGCCGAACCAACACTCCACAGGAGCACACAAAAGCTTGATTGTCTGAAACATTTTATTTTTTGTTTCTGTGCCTTCCAATTTGTTTTTACAAACAAAACAAACTACCTCAGAGTATCCAGCTACTTCATAAATTAAACAATACATTTTCTGAGACACAGAAGAAGTTCAACACTCTATCGGCCCTCCTCAAAATCAGAACTAAACTCGACTAAGTTCAGACATGTAGCAGATCTGAGCCAACAATCTGCTACAGCAGTGGCCAGCGGAGCAAGCAAGTTTTAGTGCAGCTTGATAAACTGTGACGTCACTTCGTATACTCCTACAGCCTGCTGGGTACTTTCATCATAATCCGACCAATCCTGTCAAACAGATACAGATTTTCAGTTCAGTGTAAATTTATTCATTATCCAATAAACTGGACCTTACCGTAACCCATTGTGTCGTATCGTATCGCACCGTAACGTACTGTACCGTACCGTATCGTACCACGTCATATCATATCATATCGTATCATATTATATCATATCATATCATGTACAATGTCATATCAAATCATATCAATCATATCATATCATATCATATCATTCCATGTCATACCAAGTCGTAGTATGCCGTGCCGTAACATATCGTATCATATCGCATCATATCACAACACAACACATCACATCACACCACATCACATTACATCACATCACATCATATCATACTGTACTGTACCGTACCGTACCGTATCATATCATATCTTAGCACACAGCACCGTATCAGGACCGTATCGTACTGTACCGTAGATATCATATGCAGTGTCGCATCATATTATATCATATCAAACCATACCGTACCATACCGTATCGGGACCGTGTCGTATTGTATCGTATCGTAGAGTATCATAATACTATATCGTACTGTACCATATCGAACAGTGTAGCAATTGCTATTAAAAACTATTCATAGCACTGCTGTCGGCTTGTTTACCTACATCAATTAACCAACCTTTTCTGACAAATCGACATCCGTGAATTTGGTCGGGCTGTCAACGCCTTCACAGTAAAATCCAGTCTAATGCATGTAGAAAGATAAACACGACACGTTCAAGAGAAGAATCATTTGCAAGAGTTCCTCCTCTGTTACTGTACTACCGCAAAATAGGAGCTAATATTCGTCCCAGGAGGTAAACTTTGTTTATAACCCAGAGATAGTAAACCAATTAGGATGCATGAATACCAACGTCAACCAATTTGTATGTATTGTAGTAGTTATTATTATTACTATTACCATTATCATTATCATTATTACGATTATGGTGATGATGATGATAATGATTTTTATTGTTATTATATATAAAATTGCTATACTGCTGCTGTTATAATTGTTGCTACTGTAGTACACAATGAATTTTTGTCTTGGTCAGTCCTATCAGAATGTTAATACTGAGTGCAGAATCAATTGTTGTTGTTGTTGTTGTCAACACACAATCATGTAGATATTTTTGTCTTGACGGAAAAAAACTTCCAAAATGTCAGCATCGTTAACTCTTTCACAGTTTTGAATGAAATCGAGTTTTGTGTTCCAACACATGTCATATGATTAAGTCTTACGTTGAAATACCCCAAACCACTGCTGAAGAATCAAGCTACCTGTATAGAAAATTTTATGTAGGGGTTAAGTTTTTGGTTTGGCAAAACTAAGTTACGAAACAACAAACCCTGGGAGAGAAGTCTGTTGGCTCAATCCCTCGACAGTCGAATGCTACAATCTTCTTCATTTGATTGCTGTCCTCTGCCTGATAAATGGAAAGTTTAACTTTTAACACCATAAACTTCACTCAAAAACGGAAAAAGGCTAATCATGCAGCTTTCTTTTCACGACTATAAGTAACAATTGGTATCAGCAAATTGTGGTGGATACAACATGGGTATAATCACGTCCTACAATTGGCTTAAAAACTCACATTGTACTCTGAAATGCTCTCCTTAATGATATCTGCAATACAATGAAAGTTGCTAAGTCACACAAACGTCCACAGCAAGAACATACGAGTTTTGCAAATGCTTTGAGTCGCCTGTCGGGTATCATGGAACATGCCACTTGTCACTTGTATTTTCCATATTCTCATGAGCTTTTAGGCAAGTGTATATACGAAGAAAATACAAGTGACAAATGGCTTGTTCCAACGGTATTCCGCAAGAAAAAAATTGCAAAACTATTTTATCCCATGCCTAAATCTAAGAAAACTTGCAGGGTTTTTTTGAAGAGCTCAGAAGTCACTTGGAACTTCTGAATTGCTTCAAACCCGTTTTTGAAAGCTTAAACGATTAACAAAAAATTTGAAAATTCTTTGGCAATCTTCAGAAAATTTTGGAAAACTTCCTAAACGGTCCAAAATGGTTTCAAAATTTCCGCAAAATCTTCTAGAGTCTTCGGAAATCTTCAAAAACTTTCGGGAAAATTTGGCAGTGGTTCAAAAAAGTTTTTCAGATGGTTTTATGACGTTTTAAAATTATTGGAAAACCTTTAAAATCTTCAGAAGCATTCGGAAATATTCGGAACGTTTCGGAAAACTTCAGAACAGTTCAAATGTGTTTTACATTTTTTGTAGGATTTTTTTAAATTTTTCGAAAAATTCTTCAGAAAAACTTCGGAAAAATTCCAGAGATGATCAGAAATGTTCGTAATTGTTCGCAGGAGTTGAAAAGTTTGGGAGCTGGTTTTTAAGAAGTCATCATAGGACCCTGCAGTAAACTGTTGCATGCAAGTAATGGCAGCAAAGTAGAGTAGAGTACCACCTGTTGCATGTTACCCATTGCATACCGCAGATAATACAATTGGCAACCCTGGCCTTTGATTGGCTGTATTTTTCAAGGTATAGGATGAATGTACATATAATAATTACCAATTTAAATATTGTGAGGTCACCTGTCAAAAATACTGTTAATATACATGAGTGTCTTTTCATTGTAATCATACAATTAAGTTTCTTTACATACAAATACAATGTACTTTGCTAAATATACAGTATGTCTGAATCATTGTTGTCATATAAAACAACAGTCCTTATTTAACACTTTACATGATACCTAACACTGCCACCAGCTCCCCGATTTCTAACACCTTCAGCAAGTACAATTGGCACCTTCCATGAGATAATTTGCAAAAATCATCATCTCAGTCCTTTCCCCCCAACTATGTACCTTTACCGCTACTCAAACCCCCATTTTCAGATTAACTAAAAATTATACAAGACTGTATTCTCTTACCCAAAGAGTTCTCTCTGCCACACAGTTTACACTTGGACACAAAGTTGGCTGAACCTCTGCTGCCTTTTATTGGCTGGCTTTCCTAACATGTGAGAGGCACAAGGAAAAATGACTGAACACTACAATATTTATGTAGCAAATGTATGACTTTACCTGTGAAGTTCTTAATATTTCAAAAGATAAACCTTCAAAAATTCCAATGGCTGAGAATTTCAGACTGTCAATAAGGTAAATTAGCTTATGAAAAAATTCCTGCTCTTGTTTTATTTGTTGAACCAGAAGTGGAATCTTTGCCACTAGAACTGAGTTACTTTCAAAAAAGAATCTATTACAGTTGTGTAAGTATGGGCAATTGTGGTCCGTAGTAGACTTTTTAAAGAAAACAGTAAACACCTGACATGTAGAAATATTCCTCACCAAAACATTTAAAAGTACTATTTTAATGAATATTCATAATTGTATTTGTATTCCTGAAACACTGGATACATTGAAATTCTGGTAACCCAATTAGCTCTCTATACTCAGGGCATACATGTAAATCCAGTATCCTTTAGTTTGTCCAAATTTTGAACCTGACAATTTTATCAAGAAAAATTTTCACTCGAAATGGCGGAAAACTCATGCAAGTCAGTAGAAAATAAAGTTTGAAATATTTTTTTCCAATTACTTTAATTCAGTTGATAGCTAACTTGGTGCTCTGTAGCTTGCCCCCTATCCAAAAGCTCAAACATATATTCAATGTATGTTTGTTGAATAGTTGTTAAATATCCTTACCATTGAACACAGGTAAATCCATGACTTTGTCTCCTCACCACAGTTCAGGCACTTCAACTGCAAAAGTTAAGAAAATCATGAAAGTGTTACACTATAAACTTACATATTTGTTCTAATTAAACAGGGAACAGAGCATTTATGATCAATAGCTCACAAAGTCACCAATTCTTTTGGAACCACCTATTATGGAGGATATAAAAATTTTACATGTACAACCTTCAACCCCCCCCCCCCCCCCCACCCCACTCACTGGTTTGTTCAAAAGTGGGATTACTGCACATAGGGTTGGCCTGAAACCATGAAAAATATCAAATCCTCATTCAGGAACTCTGATAAAGTAAACTTCTAGGCCCACTCTGGGGGGGGGGGGGGGGGGACAGGGAACAGGCCGGGGCAACAGAGGTTCAAGAATGTCTACCCATAAAAAATCACTTCTTTTTAGCATACCAAAAAAAATTCAATCCGGTATTATTAAACTCTTTATTAGACTTCAGAACAGTTCGGAACAGTCTTGTTTATATTTTGAAATTCATAGGTGCGAGAGCTAGAGGTCATTTATCTGATGAACTTCAGCGCTGTTATCCTTATTGCTTAAAATCCTATTGTTGTAAATAACATGAAGAACTAACCCTGAAGGCGGACTAGTACATGTACACAAAATGCTGCGCCCGAGTACTTCTTGTCCAGTTATCTAGTGAAAAAATCCAGCTTCTAGTTCTATTCCCAAAAGCTAATTTCTCAATTTTTCCGAAAAGGTCAAACACATTCTCTTGATCTGTGATTATTTCTAGTTTAAGGATAGGACTTTTAAAGCTGGCACTTCTGCAAGGTGGGTTATTAATTGAGGCTGAAAGCTGACAAAGTTTCAACCTTTTCAGCCTTCAAATTTTTTCATCAACAAGCGGTATGAAAGAAAGAACACTGCTTCAACTTCAAACAAAATTTCTACATTTGTTTTTTTTTGGGGGGGGGGGATTGGGGGGTTTATTAGAGGCTTTGGCACTAGTTAAGTTTTTTGGCCATCAGAGTTGGCACTTGTTCAAGGTGGCTGCTAGTTGAGTTTGGGTGCTTGTTTAAATAAATATGGTAAATACACCTGTATCACTGTAGATACATGTAGTGAAATAAAATGAACTTTGAATAATTTCAAGCAACTTAGACCAGACTTCTTTTCATGAATCATCAGTGCAGACATAATACTATTATAATAGTAACTATAATAAGAACAAGAATAAAAATAATAACAATAACATTAAACTTCCGCTGAAGTGGCTCTGTAAAAATCTCAAATAAATATATTTACAAATAAAAAATAATATTTTACAGTTAAACTACATGTGCAAACTTTTATGAAGTTTTAAATGTTTAGTGGTTTTAATTGAAAGAGATCAGTTCCCAAACTTTCCAAGATTTTTTTCATTTATCCTTTACAAACAATAAAAAAACCATGAAGCAAGCAATGCATCCTGGGACATTTCTACACATATCAAGTATAAAGGCACCCAATACCAAAAAACAGGAAAGTATGATAAAAATATTTTTATTATTAATTTCTGAATGACAAGGAAACATGCATGTAACGGATGATATCAGTACTTATGTGAGTTACACTGCGTATTTGGACTTTGTATTATCACTACTATGTACGATACAGCTACACCGAGCTGTATCATTATATACACTTCGATCTTCATATCTAGACTGCGAGTAGTCTCCTCTTTTCCTCCAGGAGATCGTCAAAAGAGCGCGCAAAATATGGAGCGAGGACAAAAAAAAGGCGAGAGGGGGGAGGGGAGAAGGGGACAAAAGGAGAGAAAAGAGGAGACTA
>JAOBRG010400532.1:0-10092 GCA_027574985.1 Umimayanthus nakama | reverse complement strand
GCTTAATGATGCCAGCGTGGAAGCTTCTGCAGTGAAAAATGGCTCGAAAACACTTATAAACGAAATACCTACCAGAACGCAGCTTTCTAAACAGATCACGCAAGCTACTGTTGACGTCAGGAAAAGCTTGAGCCTTGGGTGTATCAAAACAGCGGATTTTCTCATGAAAGATTGTTTTGCCGCATGAGAGGCCTGTTGCTTTTTTCGATTTACTGTTAAAAAGCTATGAAGAAGCTCGGTACTTAAAGGGTTTTTATAACATAAGGAAAACAAAAACAGCTTTTAAGATCTGGACCCGGTTTCTCGAAGGTGAGTTTATAGTGTTAACCAATTAGAGTTAAATATGTAACTCACCACTGAGTTTACCTCAGTTAGTATTTACACTGTACCCCAGTTTATACTATATATTTTTCTTGTGTTGTAATTGTTTTGAAAGTCAACCTATTGTAGTTCTGCGCGGAATGTGCGGACACAGCTCATAATGTCGCTTCGCTGTTATTTTCTCTGTTGGTAGGTACTATTATAACACACATAGAAATATTGCTGATTTATTCAGATATTTACTGGTTTAAGAAAAAATCACATTAACCGTTAACAGAGATTCGCGTCCTCTACAGGGCACAAAAATGGCGGGTTTTTGATGTATGAATATTTAATCTTGGGTCTTTTTGGAACGATTAGGTGATAAATTAAAGCATATAAAGTGTTAATCTGTGAATTCTACGAGTCTTCGCACAAGTTCATTCTCGTCGCCTTTAATAATGACAAAAAATCCATGTGGTCCTTGTTCGTTTGTTCGGAACTACATTAAAACTGATTCTAGCAGAAAGCGAGAGCATTTGTCACGCGATGTGTTATTGATAAATAAACACTGTTTCAGTGTCTTTATTCGGCTCACCTGTTTAATTGCCCGCTGAAAATGGCACTATCTCGATGGTTAGTCGAATTGATATTCCTTTCAATTCGTTTTGATTTACATATATTAAAACTATTTCTTTATTAATCTGTACTGGAACTGAACTATGACATTCTCCCAGAAAGCGTTCTAGAAGCATCGTATATACACTACTGCAAAGCTTGTTGTATGTCGTGCACGGCATATTTTCAGGCACTTTCAATAGCTGCCGAGTCTGCTATGAAGTTATTTATCATGTCATGAAAATAAATTTCTCGGATTTAAAAAAGTAAATGGGGGCGCGTTTTATTCTAGGGTACACTTTTCTCTAATATCAAGTACTATAACCATTTTCAAAAACAAGTGGAGTGTTAGAAACAATGGTCAGTGTCTCGTCGGCGGTCGAAATAGAAATAGTACCCCGGTTTTAACAGTTTATCAAAAATGCAGAAAAACCAAATCTTTTTTTGTTTTTCCATAACATTCTGTTCGATTTCCCTCGATTTTTATGAAATGATGGGGTATTGTAGTGTTTGTGAATAGTTACTCCTGTTTATAAGGTCCCAAGTTCGAGACTCGTCATGTCCACCTTTCTTCGGTTTTTGTTGTGGCTACTGCCTAGAAGGCAGGTAGCCACTATGTCATCGCGCTGTAAGATCCACTTTAAGCGCGCGAGGCTCTCACAGATATCATGCGCACTCTGGTGCAAGACCTACTCTTTTTAACGGTAAAACAAAACAGATGTTACAACTAGTTTCCAATCGAGTAACTACGATTTGATTGCTGCCAACAAACACCTAAACACACGGACTCGATAAAACCGAATTTCTGCCAAACAGCGAGCGATGAGGGGCTTGTTCCGTCTGACCGACTGATGTTTGTCGGTTTTGCTACACTTTGTTTGGAACTTATCACCAACTGACAGGTTTGAGTGTCGATGTAACGATGTTTTCGTGTAATTTTAGATCGAGGATCGCTTGTCATTAGGCACGCTGGCTGTTCATTTGGTTTGTTTCCAGCGAACCCTTTGCCTTTCGCCAGCGAATGCATATTTTCACAGAATGAAATTCATGCAGTTTATAAGTTATGCAAGTTTTGCGCACTGAAACTGCACGAGCTGTCACGCACAAGTTGATCTACGCTCTGAAAGTTTAGTTAATTTTTGAAATCATGATAGCTTTAACAAGTTTTAATCAGCTCTGTGTCGCTTTGCAAGTTTGTCTTCGGTTGCTTACTTTTAGAAAATATAGTATGTATGTGAAGTTTCAGATTTTGTTTAATAGCCGATCTCATTCACGATTCTTGTTGTCCTTCAATCAATCAATCAATGGAATGCGAACTTCATCAGTCACGTCATCGAGCATATCTTGTTTTCGTCGCATTTTTTCATTGTCGAATATGTCAAAAACCATTTGTTTTATAAAAACATATGTACAAAGTACAACCTTGTTTAAATTTGAAAGATAACATGCTCTGAGAATGACCTGTTTACAAAAATAGTAATCTCTGTGTGAAGTGCAGTGCCACGACGATTTGCCATGATTTGTGGATGTGTCGTGTGGCTTTGGTTGCCACAGCTATCTCGCGATTCCTTTCTTTTTCAAAAAAGGTATTTTTTAAAACGTCAAAATTTAGAAAAAAAACAGTGACCATAACCTTTTCGCTTTTGGGTGTTTTGAGTTCAAAAAGATTATCATTTAATACCTAGTCACTCCTCCCTCTGTAAAAGCGACAACAGATCTTTGGATTTAAAGTCTAATGACTCAAAATAAAGCAGAGTTCTCAAGTTTGTGTTTTGGCAAAGAGTGAGTTTGTTTGATGGGCGAGTGCCATCTATGGCAGTAGGGGGCTCCGTGGGCATGCTCCCTCGGAAGGTTTTTGAGTTTTGCACTTGTCGAATTGCCAGAAATGCGCTATTGAATCCAGGCGCATTTTTTCCTTCTATGGACGGAAATTAATGATTATCAGCATTTTTGACAGAAGAGTGCTATAGCTAATGCGCGACAAATACTCGTGTAAGCGTGAGAGCATTAGATTACATCGAAAAGCGTGAGACCTGCGCTCAATGCGTGAGACTTGAGAGCTCTAATAAAGACAGTCTTAAATCGTAACAGCAGTAACCACATGCACGTTTCGCGTGCCTATTTTTTAAGCTTCTATTTTTTCGTGAAATTTTCTAACTAAGAGTCTGAGTTTGAGCAATCACAGGCAGCCCAAGCTTATATTGAAAAACTTGCAAATCGGAGGCATTGTAAGACTTTGTATCGGGAATTTATTCGTTTCTCATAAAATCCTTGAAAACTGCCATTATTGTGGAAAAAAAGTTTTGTTACCTTCAATTTACCGTATACTTGTGTGTTGTGTGAATTTTGGGCGCAATTTGAGGTCATTTAGAGCAAAAACGTTGGGAAGTGTTCGTCCGTATATACAGAAGGCTGGGGTCTTCACATGCCATTTGCAAGCAAATCGAAAAGTAGTCCCAGCAAAATCTTCTCCCGGCGCAATAATTCTTCCCCAAACGCAACAAAATTAACAAATTCATAAAGCCCAATAAATTGTCCATTACATTAGTCCTCCTCAGCGAATAAGAACCAATTCCGGTCTTTCAAAACGTGACTTATCCGTGACCAAAATCGCTTCCGCTCTTCTTGTGACCGGTCATTCGGCCACGGGTTGACAAAAAACCCTCTCGGGGCCTGGGGAAAGACACTGTCGTCGCAATTTACCTTGCACACTGCACTCCCAAGAGGAGAACTTTTACGAGCATGCTGTTTTAGCTTGCCTGGCTCGGTTGTACAGAAATAACAGCACGGTTCTACCATAAACCATACTTCATACAAACAGTCATGAACCAGAGGCAAGAATAAATGTTGCATTTTGAAAACAAATGGGAAATCGACATTACATATCTATAGAGGTTTAATATTCAATATGTACAACTCATATCGATACTTTAACTCCCCCAGGCATACTCCGGGCGTTTTACCAAGCCGATATAGCAATATTGACAAGGCTGATGAGTGAAATGGGTGCACGTTGATTGTGTTTATACGGCGTAACAGCGACTGTAAAATACCGAGACCATTTAGTCTTCCGAATTTTTGTTTCGCAGAGCTACTTCAAAAACATAAATTGTTGAATTGTCCTTTTTGACACGTTGGCTGTGCTTTTAGTGCAATTCTTTGCGTACTTTGCTCGCTGGGCGAAAAATCATCCCCTTCCTTATACTCATAACTAGTGAAAGGCGGGCAGTTCTCACACCAATGGCGACCACGTCGGCTCAGTCGACTAACTTAAACTCGCTCTAAATTTCGAATCATTATAGGAATTTTTTTCACCCTACAACGTATTGCAGGTAATGTACCTTTCACTCACCACTTTGTCAGATATCACAGGACGCTTAGTCTTCTTTTGCATAGTAGTTATTTTGAAGCACTGCCAATTTTGTAGCTAAATGTCACCTCTCCTGGAGCAAACTGCACAAAGTAGCTATAATATGTACCTCAACCTTGACAAAACGGCCAAATACATTCCAAAATTAGTTCATACCAAACGCGATGAAAATTGCCACGGATTTTAGCATCACGTGCGAAGAAAATTGTCACAGATTTTGTGTTGCTAAAAATTGGAATTTGGCCACACCTCTCGAGTAGATTCCCATTCTTCTTCTGTAACGTTGCTTGCAACGACTTCAAAGTGTGTCCACCTCTTGGAACAAGTCGTGCGAAAGATCACGCAATTTATCAGGTTATCAGCCAATCCAATTCGAACATTAACAAAAAATGTAATCTGTCTTTGTGGGAGAAGTTTTTCATAATTTGTAAACCGGAAATGTCAACACTTAATCATAGAAACGGACTTGCATCGACTTGTAGACACTAAAAGATTTCTGTTAAATACCGTGATTGCTTAATTATTTTTTAGACCGTTTAAACTTTAACCAACCAATAACCTTCCTGTATGTCATGTAATATAACGCACTGTTCCCTAATTTCAAATGTATATCTAAGATTGTAACCGTTTTATGGGCAGTTGCCTGATGACTGGTGTTAGTAACTCAAAGAAGAAGGGTCGAAGACAGTTTTCCTTAGTAGTTTTTTACTGTTATCAAAAAGTAGCCACCCTTCCCCAAGCCCCGTAATTAAGAGAGCTTATGTTTAAAGTAAGCCTCTTAGTTTTCAAAGCCTGTACCCCGTCATTCTATTGGAGCGATGACTTGGCCCGAGATATCTATGCCCTTGCAAACTAGTTCTTCACACAACTAATTCGAAGGCCTAACAGTCTATTGCTGGATGGGCCTTTTCCATCTGTGCTCTAAAACTATGGAATGACCTCCTTCTCTTGACCAGGGTAACTGATGGTAAAATCCCTACTTTAAAGAGAAAAACTTAGCCTTTCTTTTTTAGGGAACTTTTTTTGTGATATTTCTCTGTTCTAAGTTCTGTACATCACCATGTGATTTAAAACAGTGTCCTTGAAGCCCTTCAGATTCCGGTACTTAAAATAGTTGCCTCCTTTAATCTTTAATATCAATGAGCCCAAAGGGACACCTACAAGCCAAGAAAACCTTGACTCTGAACCAAAACCTTAGTTTCCTGATTCTAAGAACACAGTGGATCTAATGCTACATAACAATAGTTTTAAAGGCTTTTGTGAAAATAGCTTCTAAGGATTTCTTAAACAAGAGACATCGCCATAATTGAACAATTTCACTATGAAAATCAACTTTATGAAAACACCCAAACATTTTAAAAAAAATAAACTGTTATTTAACGTCCATGCGACGGGAGCGGTTGACCATTCTCCCGAGCCAGTTGCTCCTGTTTAATGGCTCTGCGAAAGTTAAAATCAACCTTATAACTCCCATTCTGACAGGGAGGCTGACCAGAAGGCTATTGACACTAGGGTAACCTCTGGGTTACGAATCAGCGCCTAAAACCGCTCGTCAACATTGCTTCCCTTTAAATTGTTATGTTTGAAGATAACCTGATAAACTACCCGTGAAACTCGATTCACTAAGAGATTTCAATGCAATCTACTTTGAGTAAAATATGGGTCATTTATATCACAAGGATCATCACCACCATCATCGTCATCATCTTTATTTAAAAAACATAATCATTATTTTACTTTATTTTATTACATTTGTTTTATAATAGCTAAAGTCCATGTGCATGCGCAACATTGGAAAACGTTTTCATGTGTGTGAAGTACGACACATAAAATTTGCCTTTTTTCGTACATCTAACATCATTAATACATTTGACTTGCACCATCCGAGTTTCTCACAAATTGTTCTTACCGGTGCCTACTTGAATATTCCCGTCTGTATCAAAGTTGTTTAGAATTAATGGAAGTGCTTGTTACAGTTAACAAGGGCTTTCACTTGAAAGCATTAATTTCATTTACCCATATTTGAGTAAATCCGGCAACTCTTGCTAAAGTCAGAGAAAAAATGGTTGTATGGGCAAAATGGTTGTATTTTCCAAACTGGTTCTATCTCGGCAAAAAAGGTTGTATTTGTGCAAAAATGGATGTATTCTGGCAAATAGTTGTATTTTGGTAAAACGGTTGTATTTGGGCAAAAATGGTTGTGTTTGGGCAAAACGGTTGCATTTGGGCAATAAGGTTGTAAAGGGGCAAAATGGTTGTATTTGGCCAAAAATGGATGTATTTGGGCAAGAATCGTTGTATTTGAGCAAAATGGTTGTATTTGTGTAAAAGTGGTTGTATTTGGGTAAAATGGTTGTATCTGGGCAGAAATGGTTGTATTTATGGGAAAAGGTTGTATTTGGGCAAAAATGCATGTATTCTGGCAAAATAGTTGTATTTGGGCAAAATGGTTGTATTTGGGCAAAAATGGCTGTATTTGGGCAAAAAAGTTGTATTTGGTCAGAATTGTTCTATTTGGGCTAAAGTGGTTGTATTTTTGCAAAAATGGATGTATTCTGGCAAATTAGTTGTATTCGGGCAAAATGGTTGTATTTCGGCAAAACTGGATGAATTCTGGCAAAATGGTTGTATTTGGGCAAAAGGGTTGTATTTGTGCAAAAATGGATGTATTCTGGCAAATAGTTATATTTTGGCAAAATGGTTGTGTTTGGGCAAAAATGGTTGTGTTTGGGCAAAAAATCTTTGTATTTGGGCAAAAGGGTTGTATTTGTGCAAAAAATGGATGTATTCTGGCAAATAGTTGTATTTTGGCAAAATGGTTATATTTGGGCAAAAATGGTTGTGTTGGGGCAAAAATGGATGTATTTGTGCAAGAATCGTTGTATTTGAGCAAAATGGTTGTATTTGTGTGAAAATGGTTGTATTTGGGGGAAAATGGTTGTGTTTGGGGCAAAATGGATGTATTTGGGCAAAAATGAATGCACTCTGGCAAAATAGTTGTCTTTGGACAAAATGGTTGTACTTGGGCAAGATGGATGAATTTGGGCAAAAATGGTTGTATTTGGGCAAAATGATTGTATTTGGGCAAAAATGAATCTATTCTGGCAAAATGGTTGTAATTGGGCAAAATGGTTGTACTTGGGGCAAAAATGAATGTACTCTGGCAAAATACTTGTATTTGGGCAAAATGGATCTAATCTGGCAAAATGGTTGTGTTGGGACAAAAATTGTTGTATTTGGGCAAAAATTGATGTATTTTGGCAACATGGTTGTATTTTGGCAAAACGGTTGTATTTGAGCAAAAATGGTTGTATTTGGGCAAAAATGGATGTATTCTGGCAAAAAGCTTGTATTTTGGCTAAATGGTTCTATTTAAGAAAAAATTGTTCTCTTTTGGAAAAATAGCCATAGCTCTATTTTGGAAAAATGGTTGTATTTGGGCAATAATGGTTCTATTTGGTCGAAATGGTTGTATTTGGGCAATAAAGGTTCCATTCGGGAATAATGGTTGTATTTGGGCTATAATGGTTGTATTTGGCCAAAATGATTTCATTTGGGCGAATTGGTTGCATTTGGGCAATAATGGTTCTATTTGGAGAAAAATTGTTGTATTTGGGCAAAATGGTTGTGTTCGAGCAAAAATGGTTCTATCTAGGGAAACTGGTTGTATTTGTGCAAAATTGATTCTGTTTGGGCAAAATGGTTGTACTTAGTTAAAATGGTTCTATTTAGGCAATATGGTTGTATTTTGGCAAAAAAAGTTCTTTTTGAGGAAAATGGTTCTATTTGGGCAAAAGTTGGTCTATTTGGGCAAAATTGGTTCTAGTTGGGCAAAATTGGTTCTATATAGGCAAGAAAGGTTCTCCTTGGAGAAAATGGTTGTATTTGGGCAACAATGGTTCTGTTTGGGCAAAAATGGTTGTATTTGGACAAAAATAGTTGTATTTGGGAAATAATGGTGGTATTTGGAAAAAAAGGTTGCATTTGGGCAAAATTGGTTCTATATGTTAAAAATTGGTTCTGTTCGGGCAAAACTGGTTCTCTTTGATGAAAATGGTTGAGTTTGGGCAAAAATGGTTCTATTTGGGCAAAATGGTTTTATTTGGGCAAAATAGTTGTATTTGGGCAAAATGGTTGTATTTGGGCAAAATGGTCGTATTTGGGCAAAATGGTTGTATTTGGGCAAAATGGTTGTATTTGGGCAAAAGTGTTGTATTTGGGCAAAATGATTGTACATGGGCAATAATGGTTGTATTTGGGAAAAATGGTTGTATTTGGGAAAAATGGTTGTATTTGGGCAAACTTGGTTCTATTTGGGCAAAATGGTTGTATTTAGGCAAAAATGGTTCTATTTCGGAAAAGTAGATGTATTTGGGCAAAAGTGGTTCTATTTTGGCAAAATGGTTGTATTTGGGCTAAATGATTCTGTTTGGGTAAAATTGTTGTGTTTGCGCAAAAATGGTTTTATATGGGGAAAATAGTTGTGTTTGGGCAAAATCGTTGTATTTGGGCAGAAATAGTTCTATTTTGGTAAAACGGTTGTATTTAGGGGTGGACCATTTGATCTTTGAGGAGGGGGTGGGCTTTTTTGGTGAGCAGGAGTTTTTTTCATGTCTCATAGTATGCAAGAAATTTTTTTGATACAAAACACTAGGAGGAATTTTTTTTAGTTGAAATTTTTTTTCCCTTGGAAATGTGATGCAGGGTATTTTTTTTCGTTCACCAGTTGCTGCAAGAAATTTTTTTACGAGAACTTGGCTTGCAGGAATTTTTTTTTCAGAAAATTCCATCTCTCCCCTCAAAGGTTAAATGGTTCGCCCCTTAGGCAAAATGGTTGTATTTAGTCAAATGGTTGTATTTTGGGCGAAATGGTTGTATTTGGGCAGAAATGCTTTTATTTTGGCAAAACGGTTTTATTTAGTTGAAAATGGTTGTACTTAGTCAAAATGGTTTTATTTGGGCATGGTTGTATTTGGGCCAAATGGTTGTATTTGGGTAGAATATGGTTCTATTTGAAAAAATAGTTGTATTTTAGCAGAAATGGTTCTATTTGGGAAATAATGGTTGTGTTTAGGCAAAGTGGTTGTATTTAGGCACAAATGGTTGTATTTGTTCAAAATGGTTGTATTTGGGCAAAATTGTTGTTTTTGTTAAAAATTGGCTCTATTTGAGCAATAATGGTTGTATTTGTCTATAATGGTTTTATTTGGGCAAAATGGTTGTCTTTGGGTAAAAAAGGTTCTATTTGGGCCAAAATGGTTGTATTTGGGCAAAATGGTTCTATTTGGGCAATCAGTCTCTTGCGTACAGTAAATTTTGAATTTTTATGGAAATTCGGCGTCATTGTTTCTTTTTAAAATAACACTCTATTTTCCAAAAAGTTATGAAATTAAATTTTTAGTGTTACGAGACTCAACTCGTAGCGATACTGATTCTCTTAATACGAAGTAATTCACGGACAAGTACACAGCGTCTTCCAGCCTTCGGCAAATACGTTCTACGAGTGAAAACTCGGTATCGCCATTTCAAATGTGGACAAGTTTGTGCAATAACGAAAGGAACTCTATCGTTTATAATATGAGCAGTCTCCATCATGTCAACATCGAGCGTCGACACATCGGTAGAACTGTACGCGCAGGACTGGTTTTGTTTCCGGAAATCAATACCAAGAATGTAGTCGATAATGTCAAGCTATACATACAATCTATTTCAAGCCTCCATCGACCTGTATACAGCTATTTCAAAAAAGGTTGTCATAGTCAATAGTCCAATACTGGAACCGAAAGGAACTGTGGGGTTCAAGC
>JAOBRG010400521.1:0-10095 GCA_027574985.1 Umimayanthus nakama | reverse complement strand
TTTTAGATCGTTTTCTTCAAAGATATTTCAGAGGCCATTCTTTATTATTTCTACTTTGTGTGGTGTAGCATTAAATGGTTCCAGAACGGTATAACCCGATGTTCTTTCCGTGTTTTCTGTGTTAGTTACAGTATGTAACTACCCACCTGTTCGCATTTCTCAGCTCCATCCCAACTTCCTTAAAGAGATATTGAGTTTCAGTCTTTCCCAATTTTGATTCTGCGCAATTAGAAATGATCCTTTGGTGTGCGGATTAATGTTGCGCTCTTCTGGAGTGGAGTGCCATGTTTAGTAGATCTTCGTAATGGACGGTTAGTATTCCAGAACACCGATAAGCTTTTCTTTAATTAATTTGAACCAATTGAATACCTCGTTTGTGCTTCCCCATAGATTTGTGTTAGTAACTCGCTTGTTTATCCTTTCAAGGATTTGTTTACTTCTTTTACCTATCTCCGGTTCGTTTGGTTTATTAGCCGGCATTTGGGATTGGAATCTAAATTTGGTTTATGGTCCTTGAGTGTGATAAACGGTTCCCTTTTTGCCGTTTTTTCAATCCTGTCGTCCAACCGTCCTTTGCGATGGATTTTGACTTATTTTCTATGTTGTTACCTACTTCATCATTTTTTTTTGCCTCGGTGACATTGTCGTGCATGCGGTAGCTTTTGGTGTTTGTCGGGCTTCATACGGCAGCTGTCTATCTATCTATCTATCTATCTATCTATCTATCTATCTATCTATCTATCTATCTATCTATCTATCTATCTATCTTTATCTGTCTATCTATCAGTCTATATGTTTACTTATCCATTTATTATTCAGCTTTGCCAAAGTATATAGCATCAAAACACTGTTAATCCTTAGTTTTAAGGCTGACTGCAGTTTCGACAACTCTCAAAACCATCAGCAAGGTTTGAAAGCTTTTATTGTCACTCAGAATTTTTTTATTTGTCTCTAGTATGTTGAAATATCGACTTTTCTATACTCGTCTTCGGTTAATCCACTTCCAGTGATGAATCAAATTATCCGTTTGTTTCATATTTGTGCTTTTAAAATAAAAGTCGTCACACTCAGGTATATTGCCAACAGATAGACAGAGAGACAGAATACCTTCACAGTATTTACGATAATTTACGTTTTTCATCTAGATTGCTCAAATGCAATCTCTCTGGGAGTGGCGTTTGATGGAAGGATACCAAATGGAAGTTTCTCTGCAACATCTAAATATAGCACTCCAGCAGGGGAAGCATTTACAGCCGCAAACGGTCGGTTGAATAACCCTGAACGTGGATGGTGTCTTGCTCATCCAGGAGACGTGCCATCCCAGTATCTGCAGATCGACTTGGGAGCATCACATTTCATTTGTGCAGTCGCCACACAAGGAAACAGTAAAACGGGTACCGAAGAATGGACAACAAAGTATAACCTGAAAGCATCTGTTGACAGCATTCGGTGGATCGAGTACCAGGTACGACTGACAAACTAGTTGGATTTTTTCTTCGCTTACTTGCAACCAGCTATTTTACACTCTCATATTAAAAAAACCGGGCTGGTCAGATTAAACAGATGGGCTTCAAGGATTTTGAGAAAAACAATTAACAGGGGGGAGTCAAAAGAAACGAAGGGTGGGAACAAAATAAAAAAAAGAGAAGGGACGAAAACAGGGTTATCCTTAAACACTCTATAAACTTGGCGCAACATCGGTTTAGCTAGTACATTGCGGAGCCACCTATAGTAACGAAGCACCAACAGTCTATGATATATATTACTGAACTTTATCATATTCCCTCGTGAGTATCGAAAAATAAATAAACGGAGGGGGGGGGGAGGGAGCAAAATAAGCTGCGGGGGACTTCATAAAAACACGAAAAAATATATGCCCCTTCCTCACCGTTTATTCTGAATCAAGTTCGTTCCAAGGCCCTTAGAGGAAAGAGCCTGGGAACGAGGTTGATTTTGAACCTAAGAGTAAGAGATGTCATTTACATTATGCTTTTATTTGTTGTGTAATGGTACACTCTTTGAACACACACTTGAAAAAGTATTCACAAACTAGTAAACCAGAAGAAGGCGTTTCATTATACTAGGCTGTTCAGATGAGTATTCACAATCTGCTAAATAGCTGCATTCAAACTCAATGAAAACGTTTTTATCTACGGCCCAGAATGGGGCCCCATCTACTGTTTGATTTTATTGGAAGTGAAGAGTTAAAAATAAAAATGAAAAAAAATTCACTTAAGGACACACGGCTCAAAATAGAAGAGAAAGAAAAAGTGTCAACGGTTACCTGAAACTCATAAACAAAACATTCCTTCTTTCTTTCTTTTTATCCCACCGACCAATGGACTTGTTCATAAGCCTTCAATGATAGTTGAGAAGTTTTGTCTATCCATTCTGTTCTCGTCCTATTTATTGATACATTTTTGTGTGTTGTGTTGTGTTGTGTTGGGTCGTGTCGTGTCGTGTTGTGTTGTGTTATGTTGTGCAGCGCGTTGGTTTGTGTTTGTGTAAGTTGTGCTCTAAAGAGTTATCTCAAAGCGTTTATAAAATTTTGTTTAAGACAACATGTTTTGCAGTTTTAAAGCTCTTGTAATGTTTAGTGAAACACTTGATGGCAGTTAGTACCTTGTAATTAAAACAAATCTTTATTGTTTAATTTTCAGAATATTACTGGGAACAGCGACTGTTGCACTGTGATGAATTATACTCTTCCTAAAGCAGCCAAGGCTCGATATATAAGGTTCATTCCTATTGCCTATCAAACTTGGCCTTGTCTCAGGGTAGACGTATTTGGAGTAGGCCCTTAAATTATTCGTTATTACCCTACAAAATTACCTTTAATTAGTAAAACTTATGAGTTTGATTTATTTAATTTTGCATAGATCACGAACTGAAAGTGAAGATAGTAGTTTGTAAACCCACGCACGAGCTTTTTTAGGTTGTTCTACAAGGGGGCGAGGGAGAGGGGGCAAAGTTACCGCGGCCTTTTTCTTTGAAACGATTCAAGCTACTGCAATCAAACTTGGTACACCAACGAAATAGTCCAATATCAATTCTAAAGTTATTTAATAAGCAACATATGAAGTCATAATGACCTGAAAGGAGGCCCAATTTTTTTTATGGCGGCCATAATTGATTTTATGGCCGAAAATTCAGTTGCTCACAACCAACAAGAAAATGATCGAAACATTGAAAACATATCCACTCTGACTAAGTTAAGCATTTGAATAGAAAAATGCGAAATTAAAAATAATTTTTAAGCAAATGTATGTGAAAATTGTCAAAACAGTTTTCGAAAAAGTGATTACCTTGTTATAGGTTAATCAATTGTTCATGTCTTCCTTGCTATGTTTTATGAAAATTTACCGAAATTTGGTTGTTAATTGTAGCAATATTCGTTGCGAAGATACAAGTCTTTGAGATAAGCGCGGGTACTTTCTGCCCCTCCCCTCCCCCTCATCCAACAACAACAATAATAGTTTTATTAACACTCGGAAATTAAAAAGAGATTTTACAAAATTGAATAGGTCTACAAATTAATGAATGCAAGCCATCCGTATATAACCATAGGAGCGAATCGAGACAGGTGGCCTTTAGACAATAAATATATAAATATAAAGATGAAGAAGCTAAGGTCAGGAGTACAAAATTGATATAAACACTCTAACTGTTGTTGATTTGAATAAGCAAAAACACAAAACTCCGTGTTTACAAGATAGCGAATTAACATTACTGGTGATTTTTTGCTCGCGTGAGCAGACCCTATGACCAATAATTGGAATAATGAAACGAGTCTGGTAAGGAAGAGCTGCCTACGTCACTGACTCGTAGGCCGGGAGTACTAAGTTCGAGCCCTCTGTCTGCCAGCCACAATGGTCTTTAGAACTTTCTGTCCAGCTTTCCTGTTAGCTGTGGCTTTAACGCTTGTGACTTATTATTTGTAACAGGACACTGAAAAGCCACTTGTTTGGAGCTGTCAGTAATAGAAAGTTTTGTTTTTGTGCTATTCTTAATAAATCACCCTCGAGGGGACTCCCACACGAAAAGGGCGTAGATCCTAGTCGGGAAAATTCAATTGAACCCCTAAAAGGTACCAATCTGGTTGTGGCTTAAGCAAAGTTTTACCCCTAAAAGGTACCAATCAGAAGCATAGAGATTAACAATTAGTTTCAATGACGTAAATATCAATTAAGAATAAAGCATCGAACACTTTCCGATATCAGTGGTTTTGGAAAACAAATAGATTTTAAAATGGTGTCATGATCTTGTATTAGATCTTCTTGTAGTTAACTCCGATGTTTATATTAAATGCCGTTCAACTAACCATGGCATCCCTAAATATAAAGGGTACCGTGTTATATGAAATGTAAGTGTTTTTACTTTGAACACGCAAAGCGGTACCAAACCCAGGATTGATTTTAACCCCTACGAGGTACAACGATCACCCCGCCCCTGTTAGTAAGGGAGTCCCCCAAGGAAGTCGGCATTATAATGAGGGTCCCTGTGCAACCCAAAGATGTCGACGTAAGTTGTACTGTACACAGCTGCCTTATCAAGGTCAAGAGAACCTTTATTTTAGAACCAATTAATCGAGTATTAGAGACAGGGCAGGAAAATATATCGCTTTACGGCTCAACCTTGATAAACGGTTGCAGTCAACGTTTTTAATATACGTCCGATATTCAACTATATTTTACGCCTATTGCGGTATACCGTTGACTGGATAAAATCAGCATCGGTCTACCAAGCTAAATATCCACTACTTTAGGAAATCTTTTAAGACTTAAAAGTCTTAAATGCAACAATTCTTATGCCCCATTCACACGAACGCTTAAACATGTTTTAATGTTGTTTAACTAAACAGGTTTAAAAAATATTTTTAAGCACAAGAAGACTTTCGGCTCAAGATCTTTATGCTTGCAATTTACGACAACTAGCACTGAACTTGAAAAAGTCAGTTTGATTAAACATGTTTGTGTGTGTGTGAATGCAGCATTAGTTAGCTGTTCAGTTAATACAAGTTAGACACGACCACAGTCTGTGAAGATGGCCAGGAGTCTGCAAGAGTGTTGTTGCAGGCATGGCGGCTGTGCTCTGCAACGTTAAAGCTTTTACCACCTCAAACGGCAGCAGGTTCTAGGTTCTTAATTTTCTTTAAAAAAAGGAGCTGATATAGGTGTTTACGAAGTTTACACTGTAGAGAATCAGAGTACATACTGTAGTACAAGAATGAAACGGCTCACGAAAAATTTCATGTATGTAAGTATGAGTGTATGTATGTATGTATGTATGTATGTATATGTGTGTATGTATATGTGTGTATGCATATTTGTATGTAGGTATGTATGCATACGTATGTATGTATATATCAAGGCATGCATGTATGCGTTAATTATTTTTTTATTTATATTTATCTCTTGTGTGACCACAGCCCACATTATGAGGCACAGACCCATCCACACAATGGTCATTTTGCTGAATTGTATGGATCTAGGTGCTTTCATCTCTTTCCTCGCGCGCGCACACGCGGGCACACACACACGCACACAATCACGTGCACGGAAAAGCTTGTGTACCTCTTTTCCACAAGCAATGTTAAGTATGTAACACACGGTCACATCAGCTGTATAGCAGCCTTCCGTCCTTTTTACCGTATATAAATAAAGGCTATTGTTATTATTATTAGTATTGTTATTGTTGTTGCTGTTGTTATTAATAATCATAATAATTATAAGATGAAGAAGAAGAAGAAGAAGACGACGAAAAAGCAGAATACAGTCCACACGCGTACACACACGCGCTCGGTCACGCGCTCGACAACAAGACAGTAGATCTATACAAGGGAAACGTGCACACATATTCATACGCAAAATTCCCAAACACCTGTTCTCTCCACAGAAGTCGCTTTGTTTCCGTTCGTAAAGTCCCGCTGCGCGCGCCAACGGATTTTTTAAAACTGACCTGGAAGCGCGCGGCTGCTAGAGCTAGAGAGTATAGCTACCCCCCCCCCCTCCCCCCACATACCCCGCCCTTTCAGATGCAACCACTTCCATTTTAAAAAATCAACCCGCTTGAAGAACGTATAGAGCTTTACGATCCTCAAGCTCGCTTGCAAAATTCAAACGGGAAATAAATCTAATATTTTGATGATTGGTTCCCCACACGGCAATCATGTAAACCAGTGTAGTTAACGTATTTTTATAACATGTGTCCTAATATATCTATATTTTAACTGATGTAGCACTGATGATTCAAACCGTGTCTAAATAAACCAGATGTATGTACGTATGTATGTATAGAGCTATCTAGTGGATAAGCAGGGCGGAGATTTATAAGTGCTTGATATAGATTTAACCGCTGTCGAATACAACTCACAACTCCCCTCCCCCGTCCCCCGAAATTACTCACGGAAACGAGGCCCTGTCGGCCCAACTCTCGCGCGGCCATCAGTAGTCAGAAAGTAGCAAGAACTGAAGAAGTGCGTTTGATGCTGAAATTTACAGGCCATGTATTGCAAGGTAGGTACAATTCTCTTACCTCTATAGCAGTATCTAAGCAGTAGATGAACGTTCTTATTTAGCCTCGATAACTGGGTAAAATTCAGTCAGCTGGAAGTTACATTTTAAATTATTTGTGCAACGTGGTGTTCGCTAAAATTTCGGCGAGCTGCGCCCAAATTAAAACTTTGGCTAAAACGATACACCGTGACCTAGAAAAAAATCAATTTTTTATGTAACCAAAAGGAAAATATCGGAGCTGCTTGACTAAAATGTCGGAAACGCAAAAGAACTAAATACGTCTTTATTGAAATTGTAAGTGTTTGCAGTCTTTTCCAAATGTGACCAAAAATTATAGATGCAATTTGTGCTTTCCAGATGTGTGAAATTTGCGGCATGCATAACTAATTAATCGGAAGCACAGGTAGCCTAAACTAGTGACCGTTGCGTGATATATTGGTTTTGAAATAAATGACCAGCAGCCATTAGAATACTATACTTCAGCAATCAGGGATGGCGAAGATACAATGCACTCTGAAAGTGGTGTGGAGGGGAGAGGAGAGACTGGTTTCGAAGTGACTTTTAATGGGGGGTGGGGGCTGAAAATATTTTTCTCAGTAACTCCATATAATCTCCATAAAAGGGAGTGGGCAGAACACAACCCTCAACCCACATATTTCGCCAAGACTGTACTTGTGAATCCAAGGGTTATGAAGTGTGGGCTCAGTTTCGCTTTAGTATTATGTGTTCATGTACATAAAGAAAGTATTTCTTGTTTTAAACAAGTTTTCAACACAGACATTCAAATACTACAGCTATTTTAGAAATGGTTTATATTTGCAAATCATATGAGTGAACAGATTTAATAAGGATTTTGAGATTTGAATAACACCAAAGTATCAACTAGTAGCGCGATTTATTTCACATATTGCTTGGGGAGAGAGCCAAAATACTATGTCCTGCAATTTATTGCTGGTCAGAATTACCATGCATAATTGGTGCAAGAGTTGAATGGGATTTAGCTTTCAACAACTCAATCACAGATACTGAGCAAAAACTTCGCTCACTGACAACTTTATCACTTGAGATCAATCAGAGGTTTATTTTTATTACGGACCGTTAGCAATGCTAAATGATAGAGTTTAGCAAGCGGAGAAGATGCCTCGAACACTTTTCATGGGCAACTTTCTTCTAACTGATTCCTTAACTTTAAGAATATATTATTTGACTCAAACTCGGATTGATCAAACTTTAATATTTTTGATAAAAATTGATACCAGACAAACTGAACTTATTGACAAGTCAGTTTTAAACAACTTAAACAGTCATGGAAACATGATTAAACATCCATATTAACACTTATCTTTCTTACTGATGGCAAGTTCACTGAACCACTCCAACAACTTTCATTAACCTGAATCAAAGTAGAGTTTGTATATATGAACTATAGATTTACTCAAGGCCTGCAGTTGTTAGGGCACATTGACTACAAAAAGTTATTCTCTGAAAGTTATTTTGATCTTGATCAATACAGGTTTTGAGTTCATCAACTAGGTCACATTGACCAGAGAGATTTGTAGTGGAACAGGGTATATAAAGGTGAACATATTTACTGGCACAACAGCAGCAACTAAGATTCATTTCACCTCATATTTGCAAGTTTACATTAATACATTATTTATTAGTTAGTAATTAGTGGGTAGGTACTGATTGCCTAGAATACCAAATGACTACAGTTTGGGCTATTTACACCAGGCAACCAGAACTCTATTTTGATTATACATGTTTTGAACGGTCTAGATTTGAGGAGAATACTTAGGGTTACCATGCATTCACCTTGAGCAGTGCTTTCAGCAGACTTACATGTACTTGTACCAAGAGAGATACATTTTAATGTAAGCAGTGTTACTTAAAGGTTGTATTTTAATTTTGCATTTGGACATTGACTTCATCAACTAGGATGATACTACAGTTTTTGATTTCGTCATCACATCACAGACTGCTGGTGGAACAGGACAAAAGGTGAACATGTACTTGTACACTTTCTAAGTTAGGTTCTGCAAAATGTTGTTTTTCATTTTTCTTGACCAATACAGGTTTTGATTTCATCATCACATCACCGATTGCTGGACAAAAAGGTGAACATGTACTGGTTATTGTAGTTTAGGTCCGGGAAAATAATGTTTTTCGTTTTTTCTTTAGCAATAAAGGTTGTAATTTCATCAAGTGGGTCACTCGTATCACAGATTGCTGGTGGAACAGGACAAAAAGGTGAACAAGTACTGGCACATTTTGTAGGTTAGGTCCTGGTAAATGTTGTTTTTCTTTTTTTTTTGAGCAATACAGGATTTGATTTCATCAAGTAGGTAATCACATCACAGATTGCTGGTGGAACAGGACAAAAAGGTGAACATGTACTGGTACATTTTGTAGGTTGGTTCCTGCACAATGTTGTTTTTCATTTTTCTTAAGAAATACAGGTTTTGATTTCATCAAGTGGGTCATTATACCGCTGACTTCTGGTGGAATAGGACAAAAAGGTGAACATGCACTGGTACACTTTGTAGGTAAGGTCCTGAAAAGTATTGTTTTTCTTTTTTCTTGAACAATACAGGTTGTGATTTCATTAACTAGGTCATCACATCACTGACTGCTGGTGAAACAAGAAAAAAAGGTGAAAATGTACTGGTACACCTTCTAGGTTAGGTCCTGCAAAATGTTGCTTTTTCATTTTTCTTGAGATATACAGGTATTGATTTCATCAAGAAGGTCATCAGAACACAGATTGCTTGTGGAACACAACAAAAAGGTAATTATGTACCGTTTTATTGTAGGTTAGGTCTTAAAATATTTGCTTTTCATTTTTCTTGAGCCATAAAGGTTGTCATTTCATCAAGTTGGTCGTCACATCACCAATGGCTGGTGGAACAGGACAAAAGCTGAACATGTACTGGTACACTTTCTAAGTTAGGTTCTTTAAAATGTTGTTTTTAATTTTTCTTAGGCAATACAGGTTTTGATTTCATCATCACATCACGGATTGCTGGTGGAACAGGACAAAAGGTGAACATGTACTTGTACACTTTCTTAGTTAGGTTCTGCAAAATGTTGTTTTTCGTTTTTCTTAAGCAATACAGGTTTTGATTGCATCACGGATTGCTGGTGGAACAGGACAAAAGGTGAACATGTACTTGTACACTTTCTAAGTTAGGTTCTGCAAAATGTTGTTTTTAATTTTTCTTAGGCAATACAGGTTTTGTTTTCATTATCACATCACGGATTGCTGGTGAAACAGGACAAAAGGTGAACATGTACTTGTACACTTTCTAAGTTAGGTTCTGCAAAATGTTGTTTTTCGTTTTTCTTAGGCAATACAGGTTTTGATTTTATCAAGTTGGTCATTACATCACAGACTGCTGGTGGAACAGGACAAAAGGTGAACATGTACTTGTACACTTTCTAAGTTAGGTTCTGCAAAATGTTTTTTTTCGTTTTTCTTAGGCAATACAGGTTTTGATTTCATCATCACATCACGGATTGCTGGTGAAACAGGACAAAAGGTGAACATGTACTTGTACACTTTCTAAGTTAGGTTCTGCAA
>JAOBRG010400510.1:0-10095 GCA_027574985.1 Umimayanthus nakama | reverse complement strand
AACAGAGCGAATGTTTTAAATTCAATACTGTTGTTTTAAATAGACGCCGCCCTCCAGTTGTGAAAAATTTAATAAACACCGCGGCGTTTATTCGAAGTAATACGGTAAGCGTTGACTGGACATTAATTTGTTGAGTTGATTTAATTAACGACCCAAGTTTTTGTTGATGTACAATGTTCTGAGTACTTTGCTGCTCTTGCCTTGTAGAGCAAGAACTCTTCTCAGCAGCTGCTGGAGGTACAAAAGAGGGAAATGGAGAAGGCGCACAGGACCCTGGTACGTTTATTGCCAATAAATGTAACTTGGTAAGGGTTGTGTGTTGTCAAATCTTTCGAACAGCTGTCGTTTGACAATACAACGCAAAAAAATTCAGAAAAAAGTGCACGATTTGGCGTATTTTTTCAATATTTTTAAAACCTAAAAACAGGGAGTAGCTTGAAAGATTCCAAGGGATGTGAGGGGACGTTTTAATTGTTTAATTAAAAATTACTTTCAAAAGTACATGTCGCTAATTGGTTAAGCTACGGCTCTGATTAGTCCTCGATCCGAGCACGGTCAAAAATAGTTTTACTCATGACACTCCAGAGGTATAGAGGAACAAATGTTAAAACATTGTGTTTTTCAGGTGAGACAACTAGAAAGTCGTCTTAACGAAATGGAGCATACTAGCAAGGTACAGCTAATACTGTTGCAAAGTTACGGTAGATTCACTGTGTATTGTTTTTCGTTTAATTCCCAAAAATCTTAAAACTACGTTTACTACACCATTCTGAATCAATCCATTAATTATTGTTTCTTATTTGTGTATTTCTTTAGATTTTGTATCTTCGCATTTGTGTTGGGTAGCTAGTTTTCTTAACCTCGATAATTTTGAACACAAGTTTCTCAAAATAATAAATTTTAGTCTATTGTTGTAAGTTGCTAATGGGCAGGAAACTGGAATTCTATCTGTTGTTACATAAATCATAACAAAATGTGTTGCATACCAGCACCAAACCTGTTACAGTAAAATTGAAAACTTTTGCGACTTGATAAAGTTTAGATTTCTGTAAGTTTGACTGACGTAGTTGTATTTACAACGGAAACACTGTTCGTGTTGATATTATATGCAGGATCTTACAGAGCAAAAATACACTGCTGAATCTACCGTTCGAGAACTGAGAACAAGACTGGAAGCAACAGAGAAGGTACGGGAAGACGACATAATAAAGTTCCGTTTTCTAATTAGATTGCGAAAATTTCGAATGAAAGCCAAAGGATTTCCAACGCGAAGCTATATTTCTAGTTTATTTTGTCTTACTATATTTTTTAATTTAAACTCCAAATTTGACAAATGTGCAATTGTTTCTAAGTACGATTATTATTTATTAATGATGGAATAAATTATAATGAAATGTTGAATTTATTTGAGAAACAGATCAATGTCATCAAGGAACGTGGCAAGATACCTTGAGAGGTTTTAGAAAAAAAACCCTTTTTTACAAGTTTTTAAAACGACTGGAATTTTTTTCTTATCTCTTGTGCATAAAAGAACTAAACATCTTCGGAACCAAGGCATTCGAAAGTTTTGGAAACGGATTTTGGAAAGCTTTTTAAGTAGTTTCGTCTTGCAGGAGATGAAAACGTCCTCTCTGTTTTGTTTGGACGACAAATAGTAACCATAGCACTTTGACTATCTTTTCATTGCCTTTATTTGGATTTTACAAAAGAAACGCACTCTTGGAGTACTTATGCTGTTTTATCTTAATTCATAATAACAAATGCTGAACAAAAAAACGCACATGTAGGCTTCCTTTTGACGATTCCAAATTATGGCGTTGTCGATTTTTTAGACGGATTTACACTGTATATGAAGTGCAAAGCTCCTTTTCGGGTTATGTTCGATATACCAAATGACAATGAGCCCTGAGTTGCGTCACAAAGAACGCAACATTGTACTATCACTCTAAAACAATGAACGATGGCACCTCACTAAGTATATCGAGCATCACCCTGCTTTTCTGTCTCCACAGGACCAAAGGCTGTTGAAGGAGAAATTACTGTCGTTGAAGCAAGAAAGATCCCGACACGATTCTGAGCAGTTTGAGAGGGACAAGACTCTTGGTCATCTGAAAACTCGTCTAGCGGTGATGGAACAGGAAAACCAAGACAAAGACAAGGCAAGAAAAAAAATGAACGGTTTAAGTGTACTGTGTGTTAGCACTCCAGAAGCATCTAATAATATTGTAGCTAACAAATAGTGCCATAGAACAAGGAAAAACAAGTTTTACATGTAAGTCGTTGTTGAACATTTGTGAGTATTTGTAAAATAGAGAGTTTTTTTTGTACAATTTCCGGTTTAAAGAAGGTGTAAAGCATTCTAAACTTTTTGAAAATCTTCAGATTTCTCCTTTGTAATTCCTAAAAGCATAAACTCTTCTTAAGGATAATTTAAGTGATTGCGAGTACCCATTCCTAGTTCTAGTTTTGTCACTAAGATGCTTTGTACCTCGCCTCCAAACCTGTCCGCAAAGTGCGTATCTGTTTTCTAGGCTACATTGAGAACTCATTGTCATCAAGCCTAAGACGCAAAGAAAGGCTAACGGATTTAACTGACAACATTGGCCATAAAAACGTGGTTAGAAATCCCTCAAATTTAGATTGTTGAACAGATGACACTCTCAAGAGTTGACAAAAAACCCGTTTCCATTTTCGCGATAGCAGTGACACTGACGCAAAGAATATTAGAATACACTTTAACGAACTTTTCAATCAATAGCCACTGATGATTATCAAAGTAATTTTTGTTTGTGCGTGTGATAACTGAGCAAGTTTGATTTAGGTTTGTAGACCTGTGGGGATGCACTGAGTTAAAGTGTTGAAAAGCTGCGATACCTTTTCAATGAACATTTATCTTTAGTTTCGGGGACGTTTGGACAATTAATCCATTGCTCTAACAAGTTTTCTATGCTCTCCACTCAAAACGAAGTGTCGAAATGTGGAACATAGAGCAGATAAACTTTTAGTATCAACTTCATTTTCAACGGAGCAGCCATGGTTTTAAGTTTTACATGATCTTTTCAACAAGACAATCGTACGCCTCCTCTACACGTGTATATCAACAAAGTTTTTTTTGCAATCAAAGGTTATCGAGCAAACGAACGCGTTGCTGAAGTCAACAAATGATCACAAGAAAAGGCAGGAGAGAGAGCTTGAGGTGAAAGACAAGCAAGTGACAAAGCTCTCTGGTCAAGTGAAGCACATCTCGGCAGAAGTTATCAAGGTAGTTAAGTGGTCTACATACTTTTAAGGGGTCGTATTTTATTGGCATTATGGAGTAATCTGTAAATGGGTTTTGATCAAAACAGCCGATGTGGTATGTCGCCCGAGAGGTTTTTGAGTGTAGCAAACGTTTCGAGCGGTTAGCCCTTGGTCGGACCAGATCAAAAATATATTTAAAAATATAGTTGCCTGTTTTGAAAAAAATTCCAGCTATTTACTCCGCGCTCAGCTGGGCTTAAATGTAACGGTCTAAGTAAACATTTTGGAAAAACCTGGGAATCACTGTGTCTCACTCTGTATAACGTTAGTGCACTCGTACTGAATGTTCAGCAGAGCATATATCCAGCAAATCTTATTGCTTGTTAAATGTGACTCAGATCTAAGTTTTAATCAATAATGCCGCCGGAAAATGACCAGGAACAATTTGTTAATCAAAGGTTTTTGAAACAAGATAACGCCTCTTGTCAGCAAAAAAGTTCATAAAAGGTGTACTTCAAGCTATAAGGTAGACCAATTTCGGGCTAGTATTTGAATATTTTCTCGACTTTTGCCTACCGTAGGGGAATGAGATAATTCAGCTGCTGCAATCGGAACTCCGCAATCTCAAGTCGAAGGTAAGAATAGTTGTTACTCGCGAGAAAAAATGCTTAGTCCTTTTGAAGAATGAGCCTCCAGTGTTTGGCGCTACGCCGAACTAAAATCAGCTACCATCATATGTATATTCGCAATACTTGCTCGATAAGCTTTTTCAAATCATGTCTGAATTTGCACCTTTTCAAATTAACTATCAATCTTTAAGGTTTTAAATTTATTTTAGGTTATAATTTGCTTATTAAAATAGTATTGCTCTACTCCGCAACTTTAAGAGATAACTTTTTTGTTAACGCACATTGTTTAAACAGTTATAGAGTTGTTCGGCGCTTTTGATCATTCTAATATTAAAAAGCGCATAACAAATCAAGAAATTACTATTTTCTCCAATCAGCAATTTAACATATTTTTGTGAAAAAAGCAATGAAAGCAAGGCTGTTAAAGCCCATGCAAATGGACGCAAGAAGTCACAACATTTATAGCCAATGTTTGCATGCACCACTTGTTGCGTGGTGCATGCAAACAAATGCAACCGCTGCAAACATTTTTGACAGCCATCTTAAGAAGCGATGCACTCTGTTACAGTAATCTTGAGAAAAGATTGCAAAGTGTGTGCACAGACGCCAACATTTGCCGGTCAAGAACAACAGAAATGTTGGGACTTTGGTTGCGCCAAGATTTTGACTGGTTCAAACTATGTGCGACGAGTGCCAACATTGTTGTGGCTCCATGCAAACGGACGCAACATGCTGGACCCAACAGTGTTGCATGCGTGTTGTAGGCCAACGATGTTGCGTCCGTTTGCATGGGCCTTAATGTGTTTTCTCGCAACTGAATTAAAATTTTTCTGCCTCTTCGTGAGCCGGCTAAGGCAGCTGCTTTGGAGGTTAGCTAGCGATGCGCACTCAAAGACATGGAAATAAACATTTTGTAGCCTGCTTTGATAAAATTCTGTTGTCAGCGATAGAAAAAAGCGGTCGACAAATAAGATATTGTTTTTCGCGATCTTATCTATTCAACTTCTGTTGAACATGTTGTACTCGACCAAGTCTGAACAGATCTAGAACTGAACTGATGAAGCGTAGTAAACTGACAGGTTGAATTTGAAGCTTTTTTAGACCTAACTACTGTTTCTTATTGAAATATCAAGCACTGTGTGAATCTTTTAGTAATTTGCAATTAAGTTTTTTTGCTTCCATCAATTGTAAACCTCTTTTCGGGATCTCTTGACTTTTCAATGTCTGTTGCTATGAAATTATTTTTGGAATTGGGACTTAACTTCCTCCGGGTTGGAGATGTGCACTTTGAAACCCATTTATCCACATTGGGACTCTCGGGGCTAATACTATCTTGCAACTTCCCGTGTACATTATTTTAATATTTTGCAGTGTTTTTTATCAATTCGATAACGATTTGTTTGGTTGTTTTGAAAAGTTTTTTTTGTTCAGATACTATGATCGATGTAACATGCAGTGTGGTATTTAATCTTTTGGAGTTTTTTCGCGCGTTCAAATTGGTTGTTCGAAAATTTGTAGCTTGCGACTGGTAAACTCTACTGTTAAGCACATAATTATCATCTTAGTAACCAGGCTTACTCATTATACGTTCTGTAAGTTGTGAATCCCGTGTTCGTAACGACCCATTGGCTTAAGACCAGAAACACACTTCCGTCGCTTTTGCGGTATCCACTAGAGATATTTTTAACATAAAAAAATGCATGGGCGAAGCGTCGGGAGTACTTCTAATTATCAGTTCGTGTTCATAAGCAGGGTCAATCGTTATCTTTTTTTCCAGGTGAAGTTACAAAGTGCTGCTACATCAAAACAGGAAAAATTACTCGCAGAGAAGGTACATGAGTGAAGAATTATCAATGACAAATCTATTTCCTCGATGAGCGGTTTCAGAATTTCGAACCGGCCTTGTTGACAAGAGTATCTCGTTGATCTTGATAACTCTTTTTGTAGATCTGTTTAGACAAAAGTCCCTATTAGTTTGAAAAAACAATGTTGGTGCCGATGTAGTTTTAGAACTTCAAGGTTGCATAATTACAAACAGATCTACAAAGGAATGTTACAAAAAATTTATTGACCTTGGTCAAAAGGAACTGTGGTCGTGATTTCAGTTCATGCTTTTTGGAGTTTGTACCGAACAGTCAAAGACGATAACACTTAGTTTTTTTGGAATAAATGACGTTAGGTATCAGCTGCTTTCCCGTTGCTCAGCTGTGCGTTTGAGGGGTTTGTTGCCCGAGAAAGCAACGCGAATGACGATTTACTGCCGTACACGGCTCAGCGTTTTGTAGTTGTGACCGATGACCAGTAAGGTCTAGACAATGAGACAAGTGAGGATGACAAGCTTTGTTCTTTGCATAAAATGTTTGGAGACTATTGTTCCTTCTTACTGTAGGAGAGTATTCAAGAACAACAGAACAAAGACATAACAAGTCTCCAGAAAAAGCTGGAAGGGAAGGAAGATGAGGTACTTATAAAACTGATGCAGGTCTTTCCAAACTGCATTTATATTTACCATTATACATTCAGTCACGGCTTGCCCAACCGATAGCCGCAACTGGCCTGCAAAAAACTAAGCTTAGTAGCTGAAGGCAGTTTTAGAAACGAAAGTTGGTCTTAGCCAACCGATCGATCAACTGTGTTGTACATTTGCAACTCATGAATTCGCGTGATTGAACAATGCGGCGGTTGGGCTGCAGTGAACTTCCGAAGTCGCAAGCGGGGAAACCCATGGTTTACATTTGTTGTCTCGTCTGCCGTCACATGTTGACCCAAAGATAACAAAGTTTCTTACAGAAATCGGACTTCAGAGTGAAAGATGGTGTTCAAGTTTAAGGCCATTTTGGGCCTTTACAATATCATTAATTTAAATGACATAGATATACACTTTAGACTCCTTTTCAAAACATAAAAGATATGACCAAATGGACTAATCGGAAATTAGCGGGACTTGTTTATCCGGGCCTGGTTGCTCGAAGGCAAGTTAAATTTAACCCAGGGTTAGGCGAAACTTTAAACGTAACTCCTTCATCTAAAAAATGCATCTGGTCTTTCCAAATAAGTATTGAAGAAGACAGCAAGTAAACCCAGTTATGTAAACTAAAAATTACAGCCCAAATCAATCTTTTAGGGGTAAACTCAACCGTCAGTTAAACATTTAACTCTGGGTTAGCGCTAACTCATCTTCGAGCAACCGGGCCCTACAATGGCGAAGAAAACTTTGATGCATTTACTGCGTATTGGTTTGGATACTATTTTTGCGGAATTTGAGATTTTAGGCAGATTGGTAGAATTAAACTTTTTCATTCATTTATTTGTATCGTACTCACTAAATCTCAGAAAAACGCTCCCGCAAAACACAAACAATTGCTCCTGGCAGTTTTAACATTTTCAGTGAAATATTAGTTGTGTCTTGATCTGAATCCATAATTTCTGCTGTACGGATCTTGCACAGAAACTGGCGAATGAATATCTGAATAATTCAAGTTAATGGTCTCAATACCCGTAATTTCATTCGGTCATACCTTAAATATACTTTTTATATAAAGGGGTCAACCTTTCTTCAAAAGGGTGTATATCACCAAATTCTAGCGTTGACCTTCCCTGTGAGATAATCCCAACGATCGTTGTTGTAACACGTGAAAGAAACTACAGCTTATACACGATAATTCAAGGGTTGGTATACTGTCTAAAGTATCCGTTTGCTCTTTCAGATAAAAAAGTTAACCGAATCTTTAGAATCAGTGGTTGCAAAGCTGGACGAGAGCAAACAGTTGTTGAAAACGAACGAAAATGGTGAGTGTGGCAGTTTGTTAGCCTCTGATTTATATCTGACTGAGTTCATGATGCCAACACGATGCCTTAAATAGAACAAATTAATTGAATGTTTTGTTTGCTGCCATTCCAGTCATTAACTGGCTCAACAGACAAATGAACGAGAAAGTGGCCCCTCAGCAGCCATCCAAGCCATTCCAGTCACATCCCCAACCTTTGTTTCGTCTATCAAGTGACAAAGTAAGTCATCAGATTGTTTCAGTGTACCAAGACAGTTAGAACGCAATTCTCTGTTCCTCGCATCAGTCTTTCATGAAGCTGTGCCACCTTCACGAGGGTGCTTAGGATTTTAGTGGAGGTTCACATACACAGAACTATCATTCATTACTTCATTCATTCATTCGTTCATAAACAGTCGCAAACTGAGACCTGCTTCGTCCAATGTGACGTCATCTCGATGCCCTACAAATTCTTTAGCTCAGTGTGCTACATATATGCGATAGGAAACCCTATAGCCTCATTAGGCCTCATATTCAAAACACAAACTGATGCGTCGATACAGTAACCTGTACCAATACTTTCCGATTTCAATCTTTGCAGTGTGTTACGTACTCACGCTCAAATACAAGAACCGGGTCTTTGCCTGCTCCACTGAGCCAGTCCACTCCAACTATACCAGAAGAACCCGCTGTGCATTTGTCAAAACCATTCAGTTCTGGGTCAGTTCTAACTGTAGACTTGAACCGTGGCCGAGAGAATGAACCTGTATTGGATGCCAAGTACCTTCAAAGAAGAGAAACCAATGCGAATTCTAATGAATTCGATAAACTGACTGCAGAACAAAACACAAGAAGATTACCGTTAAAAGAAAACGCGATCCCAACTCAAAGAACTGCCCAATCACGCCTTATGTCAGCTTACTTTCCCAAGTAATAAACTTAACTACACGTCAAGAAACTCCGATTTAACTTTTACTACTACCGTCATAAACTGCCAAAAGTTGCAGAAAATTGTCTGGTGGAATATGTACTCCGGGAGAAGAAGCCATTTTTTCTATTTTAAATACATTGATTACATAGGAAACTATGGGCATGCAGAGTGATAAAGTACCTCTGTTTCATCAGCTCACTATGTGTGTTACGAGAGACTTGGTCCATAGCTGTTGCTGCCTTATGTATATATGTAAATATGCGTTTGCAAAGCAAGGTTACGGATGAATAAGAATAAATGTAACGGAATTTACTACCTGAAACGTTGTGATTACAACATTTAATTAACTTTAAGTTGCTACAGACTCCTAGTAGTTGTTCTCTTATTTTACTCCGGCCACCATTGGTGCAACTGCAATGCCTCGCTACTTTTATTTTTTGTGGTAGAGATTCATGCACTATTGTGTGCAGGGAGAAAAGAGGTCAAATAAAAAGTCGCTGCAGCTTTCCTTTTCTTAATGAAAAGTTCAACGCTCGGTTAGGGGGCGTCGAAAAATCAAAAAAAATTTAAATAACGTCCAATGGACGTTATCCTGAAACCCCCTCCTCCCTCCCCCCATAACGTCCATTCCATACATTTCTTTATATTGCCAAAAAGTCAACTTATTGTGTAAACACTAATATCGCACAGCCGCCAAGTCGCCCTGGAAACATATACAATATGTCTCATACCTCACGTTTAAATGCACGAAGAAAAGCATGTTTGAATGTGATTACAGTTGCGTCTCAATCTTGATTGTCATATTTGAGTTGGAGTTTGCATTAACAATGAAAAACCGTTGCCTAACCGAGAAGGGGTTGCAGGATGACCAGGATTCTGATGAAGAGCATAATACAGCTGGGCCAGGAGAAGGTGATCGTGCCGACTCTGAAGTTAGCAAATGCGGAGTATGAGCAAAATCAGAGGAAGATGACGGGGACGGCAACAATTCATGGTTCGAGTGTGATGAAGGCAAAGTCTGGCTTCACGTACTTGGTATCCCTCCAAACCACAAAGTTCCCCCTGGGAACGAAGAGTATGATAAGGAGCCCTACTGGAAGTGCAACAACTGTTGATTACTGAATGACGTATTTGTGACAAGAATATGTATAGGGCACCAAAGATTTGTATGATAAGGATTGTTTTGTTCAGATATTATCTCATTCTTTTGGTTTCTTTAAGATGTCTACGAAGCACGGCATGTAGATTGCAAGAATGTCAATTTCGAGCCAGGATAGAATTTCCGTATAGGAAAAAGTACTTGTATCCGTGAACAAGAAACACCTTAGATTTTAACAGTAATTTTTATATAAAAGTTCTTCTGGCAGAGGACTCTCAACATATATATGTGGGGCTATGATTACCTCTGAAATATATCAGTTTTCTGTCGATGTCACAATCAAGTGTTCCATAAATGTTTACTTTTGAAGATATTTTGTTTAATGCTAAAAAACTTTTGCCATAACGTCCACGGCTGTGGGGGGGGGGG
>JAOBRG010400488.1:0-10096 GCA_027574985.1 Umimayanthus nakama | reverse complement strand
GTCTAAAGTAATATGAAAACCATTCCAGACAAAAAATACATAAGAGTCAAGTTTAATATTCTCAGCTATTAAAATTTCAAAACTTTCTGTAACCAAACAAGTTCCAAAAGTCTACAACCTGAATAAGTTTGACTTTGTTTCAGATTATATTTGGCTGTACGTGAGACAAGCAAAACGGTAGGTTTCCCTTTTTAAAATGGAAATACTTTTCAATGCTAACACTGCAAATTGACCGCCAAACTTGCAAGCACAGATTTTAGCGAGTATAGTTGTAAAAAACTCACCAAACACATGTACGTGATACGCTAAATTTTTCTGTGTACATAGTTCAAGTTTAAAAGCCTTTTTCGATCGTGTTTTGGGTAGAAAGCAATGTATAAAACTGACATGGCCTTGTAGCATGGGGAAACACCTACCCTTCTAACATAGACTATCTATACATATTACAGAAAAAGACACTTCGACTCAGGTCATTTTCTGACAACAGGTAACATACAAACCCCCTCTTCATCAAATATCAGATTATTAAGTTTCATGACCCCATTTATTAAAATAATGCAATTTTTTAATAATTTTTACTCCGGTAACTTGCCAAAGACCTTTGACAACTATTTTGAATCCATAAATAAAAAACACAGGTATAAAACAAGGCTTGCTTCTAAAACATCATTGTAACACCAATTATGGTAAATTTAATATAACATTTGCTGGTGTTAAAACATGGAACTCAGTCAATGAAGATACTAAAAGTGCACCCAGTATTTCAAACTTTAAGTATTATATAAATTGAAAAAAGCATAATATTTTCATAAAAATAGTTTTCCTCATAAAATTTTTGATATTCTTTTTCATTTATTTGTGTTATCTATTATAAATTTGTATCTTCTTTGTTTGATTATTATACATTTCCTTGTTATTGTCTGTATTTATAGCCACTGCTTTTTTTTCAAAAATTATGACCAACATTTTCAATTACTATACATGTACTTAGCTAGCTGACCAGTTTAGCCCTCCTAGGTTATTTCAGCTAGCTGGTACAAAATAAAGTTTTTCTGTCCATCATAAAAATATGTATTTTAAATGAAATTGTATGCACCAAATAAATTTTTGTCATTGTCACTGTCATATAAAATACGCTAAAAAGAGACGTAAGACCTTTGTTCAGTAAAAGCGGGTACTTACTTCTGTTCTTCGTCTTTTTTGGAGATAAATGTATAGCTTACTTAACCGTGTTTGTTAAAAAAAAAATTGTGAAAGTACTTATTTAGAAACAGGTGAGCACTTTTAAATCAATTTTTCCAAGTTCGCATGCGACACTCCCAAAAAATTTGTTTTCTCCTTAAAATTTAATTGTTAGTAGTGAATTAAATTTGCAAACTAAAACTTGTTTATGAGAAAGCTGTAACTATCTCATCTTAAGAAGTACAATAAAAATGACCTTTGAGTAACAGTTTCAAATTCGAAAATGATTCCATTCTAGAAACAGTTTTGCTACTACAAAATGTATATTGCAAACAAAAATGTGTTGTTGTTCTTGTACATAAACTTGTTATGGAAATGAATCTCGTGCAGAGAAATAATGCTGTGTTTGAGAGGCGCTAAACAAAACTGGGATCAAAAATTTTAAAACAACTAAAAATCTCATAATAGTAATAATAAACCCTTGCTTGTTCGTCGTATAAGCGGCGGTCAGAAAATCGATCTGATAACGCTGAACATCAAACTGACATTAACAGCTGACCACTCCCTCCCTCCCTTTAATGTTAATCACTAATATTTTTGCCTGTTAAAACGACCCGTGACCTAACAACTGCATTTAACGCTAGAAGGCATAAGGTAAAAATAATTACACCAAGGCATAAGGGAGGGGGGTCAATCTGACCCCCATCCCCCCCCCCTCGACTTTTGACACAGTTCATCCGATTGACTTGATATTTGGTATATATAAAGAACTTTTATGATAGTTTCAATTAATCGAAACCGCGTGGTGTTTAATTGATTTTCATGGCAACCAAAACAAAATAAACGACATCACTGCGGCCAACATCTTGGATTTTGAAATTTCTGGTTTTCGAATTGAACACTGAAAATGGTGAGGAATCATGGTTAAGCGATTGGAATATACAAAATTGTAAGAAATAAAGTGAAGTTGTCAGTATTTAGGCGATAATAGCCGCATTTTTAGCGAAAAATTCCGATCTTGTAGGCAGCACACGGGATGCGTGACATATTATGATGACGTCATCGGTCGTGACGCCACCTAATTAAGGTCAAAAGATGTGTTAACAAACAAAAAACAGTTGTGCCAAAGTTTTTGGAAATCGGTAAATGAAACAAAAATTTTAAGCCAAAAAAATCGAGTGGGGGGAGGGGGGTGAGATTGACTCCTCCCCTCTATGCCTTCTAGGGTTAATGACTGTCTATTAATGATGCCTTTGAACAGTCGAACAGCTCATCGACACGTATCGACACAGTTCACGTTAACTAAACGCGAAAATACTATCACTACATACCATTCGTCAATGCACACAACATTTGTATTCACATGCTTTAATCGAAAGCGCGACTAGTTCTACCGTTTTAAACCGTGATTATAACATAGAACCTTTGCAGTTGTGTTGCATTTTTTGTTTAAACATCACTTATTGCTTTTTCTTACCTTTTCATTTGCTTTTCCTAATTTTTCCGATCCCAAATCCATGAGACTCCCCCCTTCCCCCTTAAAGTCAATTTAACGTTAAGCGTTATCAGATCGATTTTCCAACGGCCCCTAACTAAACGGTATAGTATTCTGCAAAGGCCTTGAGCGGAACTTAATTCAGTTATACACTGACAAACTTGCTTCAGGAGTATAAAAATATTCTGTTGTCTAGTAAACTCACCTGAACAGTACCAAAGCTCCCTCTCATTATCTCCGTTATTGTTTCTTTTTTTCAATTGGGAAACTCCCATCAGTGCTTTTTCTTTGGTAACGTAACAGAGCCACTGTCGTGCGAGCTAAATTTTATCTCTCTCATGCAGGGGGGGGGGGGAGTGGAAAAGTACGTCTACACTGGGGAATAAAGGAAACAACAATCGTTAATATAAGAATATCTTTATACAAGCTTGAATGTGCTAGAGACAAAAAATCACTTACACTGTAAGCAAGGAGAGCTAACTACTCACAAAACAAAATAAACTGAAACTTGTGTTGAAACTGTTATAATACATTCAATTTGGTAGAACATTTCATATGTAAAGGAAATTTATGAGAGAAAAAAGCAACTGAAACAGGGAGGGCTCGGTGAAAGCAAAATAGGTTAAAACCCCGTCCACATTACTCTGTTTTCAAATGAAAACGATACCGTTTTGTTCCACTTTCAAAACGATGTGTGTCCAAACTGATCGTTTTCGTATCGGGGTCTAAAGTTTGTACACGCGGAAACTGGATTTGATTCTTAAGTTATGCACATATCAAAACAAAACCCCGAGGGAGAGGGAGGAAGGGGAAGGGAGGGATATAAATTGCTTTTAACCCAGTGGGTGGGGAACTTGACAAAACGATGAGAGCGACTGTTACCAAATCCCAAACAACTGCGCACAAGGCAAATTTGAGCCTCATAATTTATTTAAATTTTTCCCTATAATAAACCATGTAGTTTTGTATAAGTCCATGAGATTTATCTACATGTACATGTACCTTCAATCTCCTTCAACATTTAACCGCCTATGTCAATTCTTCCCCAACCTCTCCCCCTAAAAAACCCATCCTTGTCCTTTCTCCTTTACAACGTCAGACAACCTACAACTCACCATACAATTATCAACCTTTACTTCCTCTTAACCGGGGGACACGAAATAGGTTCATGGGGTCATAGTTTGGAGATCTGCTAGGTATGTTCCTTTACTGGTTGTCTGTGCCCCTCATCGCCCCCCTCCCCCTCCTACATGTAGTCCCCTCCCCATACAGACAAACATGTACAGTCACATCTTCAACTGCGAAATCTGCCCCACTATCCACTATTTCACACTTGTACTGTAACACCTCTATTATGTAAGCCCACTGAGGGCTTGTTCTTTTTCAGTGTTTTTGAATTGGAGTCTTATTAGAAGGTGGGTACTGTACTAAAAGGTGGTGGCTTAAAACACTTCCCTGATCTTTTAAAAGTTATAGCTAGTTTTATCCGTAATCTTTATTGTTGAAGTGACTCTCAAAGGCCTGTAAAGGCAATTTAAGCACGTCAGCATCGGCATCTTCAAAAAGGGGGTTTGCAAAGCAAACTAGGCTTTTTATGACCTGACAAAAACATAACTAATACAACAGCAAGTTCTGCGTAGCACTTACATTCTTTGCACTGAAACATCAGCCTTCATTGCAGAAGATCACAAGCATTAAGCCTGGGGGCTTCTTATAGACGACTATAAAACGACTTCCATTCTTGCCACCTTTGACTGGGTGCACTTTAAAAGGCGACGTATTAGAAGTTGGGGGACAACAGTAGTTAAAAAACACAGAAACATTAAAAAAACAATCAATATCCAGAAAATTCATAAGGGATGGGGGAGGGGGAGTCAGAACCACAATTTTTCGGAAAGATGGGGAGGGGGTATCTATATTCACAATTTTAATAATGTTTTCTTATAAAATGGTTTTCCAAAGTTTGAGTCGTTCAGCTTTAACAGCTGTAAACATTCTGAGCTGTTTTACTTTATTAGAACATAGCTGGAAATTTTTTGCGCGCTTCTCATATCAAGCGCGAGCGTACATCTAAATCTCGATAGACGTACATGTACGCCTGTGCATCTATCAAATAGCGTGATTGCATTCAACCAATCAAAACGCTCAGAATAGTTTAGGAGAATTCTGTACTTTATCAGTTTTGTTTAAAGTGGCAATGTTCTAAAAGAAATGGTCCATGCTTTAGCTGTGCATCTATCGAGTTATGGATGCACTTGGGAAGATGGGAGAGCTCTCGAGAAGCTGGAGAAGCACTCGGCTTCGCCTTGTGTCACTCAAACGCTTGTCTCGTGCTCTCTCAACTTTCCGCGTGCATCCATAACTCGATAGATACACGTAAAGCATGGACTATTTCTTAAGTAAACTTAAACACACTTAAACTACCATTGAAAGGGGGTATGGACGCTCAATCTTAGTGCTCCTTCACACCCTCCACCACCAAGCCCCCCCGTCCACCCACACCCATAGCCAGCACTCCACACACATCAAGCTGTGGCACACCCACCTTGCTTTTGAACCAAACTCACTCAGTTGTTAATACCACCGTTAGCATTTAAAGTTTTTACTATTGTTTTAGAACATTTTCACATGACATCACAGCCCAGAGACCCTACTCACACATTTTAATAAGTCCGAAATTTTGGCCTAAAGTTATTTTTTCTGAATCTATGAAAGAGGAAAGGACTTTTTTTGGTCACAGAAGATAACTAAGGGATTTATTTTTGGGTTTGTAAAAAAAGTAGTGATTTTTCTGGGTACAAATATTCTGAAGTTGTGTTTTTTCTGTACAAAACATGAACCTCTATCGTACATTTACCCTCCGTCATTAAAATTTGGAAGTCACTAGTGGGGCTACTGGGTGTCTCGGCCGCCATGTTGGGTGCACTTTTAACAAAAAAATATTAAGCACCGTCCTTTTATTGTTGGTACACCAACATGACAGCCCTGTTTTTTGTCTCTTGTGTCACTTGGCATTAAGTGAAAATGCTCTGTTTTTATTATTGTTATTATTTAACAATATTATTGTTATTATTATTATTATTAATATTATTATTACCATTACTGCTACTATTGTTACTATTACTGTTATTATTATTATTACTACTATTATTACTACTGTTATTAGTATTAACACACAGAAAAAATAATACACACTACTCACTTCTAGTGGAAATTTTCTTGGCTTGTGTTATTCCTGAAAATGAGCATTTACAGTATCTGTTTGAATCTGTACATCTGAAGAGAAAAATTGGAAATGCAATTTGTTTTTATCTATTGGTACAGTAAGTTTCAGTCTGTTTGCATAACATAGCAATGAAGAGTATTACCGTGTACAAAGATAATACTATGGAAAAGAATATTAGTCATAACAAAAACATTGTCAGGAGTAGCTATTAAGCCATGATGTTACCCCAAAAAATGATTTCAGCCAATCACAGGTGTCCAGTTTACTGCTGTAATTTTTCACAAAATCGTAAAAGTGTTGTTGTTTCAGACAAAATCACAGATGGAACATCAGCATGGAACCCTTGTGTTACTTCAAAGAAAATCAAAAAGGGAGAAATGAAAATGACAAACATATTCATTACAAAATTCCTACCAAAACGTTTGGGGAGTTGAGTCTTCCGGGAAACTCTGAAGTCTCCAGACAGCATGCATGAACAAAGTTTCTCAAGCTGAGAGATATTGGTTTTTTCAAAAAAACATTTTTTGCTCAGGGAAGAAAACATGTACATGTAGTCATAAAGGTTTATCTGCTTTTGAGCAATTAATTCTTGAAAACATCTGAAGGCTAAAATCATTTCACTCCACCTACAGTCTCACCGAAGTACAAAATATTAATAATGAACTCAACCAAACATGCCCTGATATTTCCCGAGCAAATTCCCGCACGTGCATTTAAAGGCTGTCAATGTTCCTGTCTGTATTTATTTATCTCTTTTAACCCCAATCATTAGATGAACTGTCTGCCTGTCTGAATACAATCACCAGCTTGTTTACTGCATTGTTTCAATTCTCATCTGTACTGTGTTATCTCTCGCAACACTCATCAGCTGATAAACTGTCTCCCCACATGAATAAAACCTACAAGCTTAAAATAGTAATTGCTTTCTTTCTGTTTTTTCTGTATTTACGTGTATTTACAACACTTATCATCTGACAAACTGTCTTGTTGTCTGTCTGAAAACAAACTACCAGCTTGTTCACTGCATTGTTTCTGTTCTTCTCTTCTTTATATACCTTAACACTCTTCATCTTATGAACTGTCTGTCTATCTGAATAAAATCTTCCAGCTTTTTCACTGTATTGTTCTTGTTAGACTCTGTAATATCTCTATTAACACACATCATCTGATGAACTATCTGTCTGTCTGAAAACAATCTACTACCTTGCATGTTCACTCCATTGTTTCTGTTTTTCTCTGTATCATCTCTTTAAACACTCATCATCTGATAAACTGTCTGTCGATTTGATGAAACCTACCAGCTTCTCACTGTATTGTTTCCTTTATTTTCTGTATTATCTCTTTGAACACTAGTCATCTCATGAAGTGTCAGTCTGTCTGTCTGAATACAATCTACCAGCTTGTTCACTGTATTGAATTCACTTCTTCTCTGTATTACTGTATCTCTTTTACCACTCGTCTGATGAAGTCTCTGTCTGTCTGAGTACAATATACCAGCTTGTTCAATGTATTGTTTCTGTTTTTATATGTATTACATGTATCTCTTTTAACACTCATCACTTGAAAAACTGTCTGTCTGTCTGAAAAAACTATACCAGCTTGTTCACTGTATTGTTTCTGTTCTTATCAGCTTTATCTCATTAAATGTCGGTACTCATCATCTGATGGAATTTCTGTCGGCCTGAATACAATCTATCAGCTTGTTTACTGTATTGTTTCTGTTAATATTATTTTTATCTCTTTTACTACTCATCATCTGATGCAGTGTCTGTCTGTTTAAATACAAACTACCAACTTGTTCACTGTATTGTTTCAGTTCTTATCTGTATTATCTCTTTTACCACGCATCATCTGATGAAGTGTCTGTCTGCCTGAATACAATCTACCAACTAGTTCACTGTATTGGTTCTGTTCTTAACATTTTTCTCTCTTTTACCACTCATCATCTGATCAAGTGTCTGCCTGTCTAAATACAATCTACGTCCAGCTTCTTCACTCTATTGTTTCTGTTCTTATCAGTTTTATCTCTTTTACCACTCATCATCTGATGAAGTGTCTGTCTATCTGAACACAATCTACGAACTTGTTCACAATATTGATTTTGTTCTTATCACTTTCATCTCTCTTACCACTCATCATATGCTGAAGTGTCTGTCTGCCTGAATACAATCTACCAGCTTGTTCACTCTATTGTTTCTGTTCTTATCAGTTTTATCTATTTTACCCCTCATCATCTGATGTAGTGTCTGTCTGTCTGAATACAATCTACCAGCTTGTTCACTGTACTATTTCTGTTCTTATCTGTATTATCTCTTTTACCACTCATCATCTGATGAAGTGTCTGTCTGCCTGAATACAATCTACCAGCTTGTTCACTATATTGTTTCTGATCTTATCTGTATTATCTCTTTTACCACTCATCACCTGATCAAATGTCTGTCTGTCTGAATACAATCAACAAACTTGTTCAGTCTATTCTTTCTGTTTTTATCATTTTTATCTATTCTACAACTCATTATTTAATGGAGTGTCCGTCTGTCCGTATACAATCTACCAGCTTGTTCACTCTATTGTTTCTGTTCTTATCAGTTTTATCTCCTTTAACACTCATCACCTTATCAAATGTCTGTCTGTCTGAATACAATCAACAAACTTGTTCACTCTATTCTTTTTGTTCTTATCATTTATATCTCTTCTACCACTCGTTATATTTGATGGAGTGATTGTTTGTCCGAATACGATCTACCAGCTTGTTCACTGTATTGTTTATGTTCTTATCATTTTTATCTCTTTTACCACTCATCATCTGATCAAGTGTCTGTCTGTCTAAATACAATAAAAAAACTTGTTCACTGTATTGTTTTTTTTTGCTATAATTTTTATCTCTTTTACCACACATCATTTGATGGAGTGTCTGTCTGTCCGGATACAATCTACCAATTTGTTCACTGTATTTTTTCTGTTCTTAACCAACTTATCACTTTTCCCACTTATCATCTGAAGTGTCTGTCTGCCTGAATACAATCTACCAGCTGGTTCACTCTTTTGTTGCTGTTATCATTTTTATCTCTTTTAGCACTCATCATTTGATGGAGTGTCTGTCTGTCCGAATACATGTACAATCTACCAACTTGTTCACTGTATTGTTTCTGTTCTTATCAGTTTTATCTCCTTTAACATTCATCACCTGATCAAATATCTGTCTGTCTGAATACAATCTACCAACTTGTTCACTCTATTGTTTCTGTTCTTATCAGTTTTATCTCTTATACCACTCATCACCAGATGAAGTGGTATAAGAGATAAAACTGTTTTTAATTAGAATATATTCAAAAAAAGACGTTCAACTTAGACAAGCCCTTATGGTTTTTTTTGGACATTCTGTACCCTACACTATTTAATTGGTACTCTATATGTAATTTCTATCTTGTATAAATTTCTTGGTCGAAAAAAGATTGTTGTTGTTCTTGTTGTTGAAGTGTCTGTCTGAATAAAATCTGCCAGGTTCTTTACTGTATTGTTTCTGTTTTTATTAGTTCTATCTCTTTTACCACTCATCATCTGATGAACTGTCTGTCTGACTAAATACAATCTAGAGGTAAAAGCTTCTTCACTTTACATATTGTTTTTCTACTTATCAGTTTGATCTCTTTTACCACTCATCATCTGATGAAGTGTCTGTCTGTCTGAATACAATCTACCAACTTGTTCACTCCATTGTTTCTGTTTTTATCTGTATTGTCTCTTTTACCACTCATCATCTGATGAAGTGTCTGTCTGTCTGAACACAATCTACCAGTTTGTCAACTGTATTGTTTCTGTTCTTATCTGTATTATCTTTTTTACCACTCATCATCTAATGAAGTGTCTGTCTGTCTGAATACAATCTACCAGCTTGTTCACTGTATTGTTTCTGTTTTTATCTGTATTATCTCTTTTACAACTCATCATCTGATGAAGTGTCTGTCTGTCTCTCTGAATAAAATCTACCAACTTGTTCACTCTATTGTTTCTGTTCTTATCTGTATTATCTCTTTTACCTCTCATCATCTGATGAAGTGTCTGTCTGCCTAAATACAATCTACCAACTTGTTCACTGTATTGTTTCTGTTCTTCTCTGTATTATATCTTCTACCACTCATCATCTGATGAAGTGTCTGTCTGTCAGAATACATTCTACCAACTTGTTCACT
>JAOBRG010400477.1:0-10096 GCA_027574985.1 Umimayanthus nakama | reverse complement strand
AGAGAGAGAGAGAGAGAGAGAGAGAGAGAGAGAGAGAGAGAGAAAGACAGACCGAGAGAGACAGAGAAAGAGAGAGAGATTTGCGCGGTAGACCTTTGTAGAGGTGATCATTTGGACTAACATAAAAGGTTTGGAAATTGACTGTTTCTGCGTGGTCTTTATATATCAGTTGTCTTCTTTGATAGTTTGCAATACCTGTAATAGTAATACAAGGTTGGAGCTTTCAATTAACAACATTGAAGCACAAACCAGCTAAGTCAATCTTTTAACGAGGGTGAATAATCATAGCTAAAATGAAGAACGGAAAAAGAGCTATAAATTCAAACCTTGATTCTTTTATCATATTCGGAAATGACACATCCACAATGGTAGTAAGGATTTGTTTATAACATTCTCGCAGTAACTGTAGTAAGTTTTGATTCCAATTTTTGTTATACTTTTAATTTCAACCGACATCACTACAACGCTGTGTTATTTTACAATTTTGTTTTTGAAAAAACTTTTTGTTCCAGCACAATTATAAAAGTTGAAACCTTTAACCTTTGATAGAACGAACGTCCAAAAAGCAATAAATATTTGTTTTGATCATAAATAAAACATTGAAAATGGAAATTAAAGGTGCTTCATATCGGCGATTTTACACCCACGCTTTTTGGGAAAAAAGTTTGAGTAAAAGAGATGTTTAGGTTTTCTCGTGCGTGTGGCTTTCTCGTGCTGCGAAAGCCTTGAAGTGCTTCTTTAAAAGCAGCACCTTGACATCCCATGGAACAAACAGACAGAAACTAATTTAGTGGAAAGGATTAATAACCGCTAAAATTACTAAGAAGGTAAAAGATGGAAAAGAAGTTTTGTAAAAAAAACGCTTAAAGTTTGGTTTCTGAAGAATTTTAAGTCATGAATCGAATGGCCACAGTTCCAAAATACAAGACAGAAGAGAATACCGCATTTAGAAATGTCGAGCACTTAAATAAAAACGACAGTTTTGGATAAAACGCGTCATTCGGAGCTTATTGATTAAAACACAATTTTGGTAAAGTTAATAAAATACAATCAGCAGAGAGTCCTCACGTCACAGTAAGACCCTTTCGTATTCTTATATTAAATAACAATCTTTATTTATTCAAATCGACTTCAATTTTATGAAGTCACGACGGAAAGAAAGTCGCTTAAACCCTTTGTTTAAGATAAAATGTAAATATGTTTAAAATTACCAGGATGTTTTGCTGACAAACTCTTACTTTCTCTATCTTGCTTACGTTCAAATGAAGAAAAATAAATTTACTTACAACTTGAGCAACTCAGCTGAGGTTTTACAAAAGAACAGAAAATCACTCGGGAAACCAACAAGATAAAGATTTAACGTCTAAAAGGCAGCTCGTAAGACTTCCATATTGTTTGCACCATAGGCTGTGTAATAAAATCAGAAACCGTTTTCCATTTCAATTTTTTCCATCAAATCAAAAAGCAATATTAATTACTAAACACACGATATACACAGAACTCGTTGATTGGGTTTTAAGTATTTCAAAGTTTCTGCTTAACTTTCTGCGCTGCAACTTGTTTGCATTTGGCTTTGACGCTTTGTAAGAAAATCTGCATTCGTGTTTCGTTTCATTTCTTCATCAAACCAAGAAGCAATTTTAATCACTGGCAACACGAAATAAGTGAAAGTTGCCGATCGAGTTTAAGGATTTAATGAAGCCATTAGTAGCCAAAGTTTCCGCCCAGCTTGCTTCCTTCGAAGCAGTTTTTTACTAATAATAATTATATTAATTACTTTAATATTTATTATTTCCTACGGAGTAATCCATAGGTAAGTCTTCTTTAGAGTGGCACGTTCATATATCGGTTGGTTTTTAAAAAAAAATTGAAACAGAGTCAGAGTTGTTGTCACTGTCAACCCAATTTTAGTTATTGTTTGAGTGTATTGCTTTAGCGAAGTCTGAGAATTTTTCAGTCTATACAAGTTTTTAGAAAATAATTAAAGCTATGAAGTAATACGCAGTAATAACTAACGACAGTCTTAAATTTATAATCAAAGCAGTATAATTTATGTTTCAAAAACTTAAATTTTTTTAGTTTAAGTTTGTTTTCCAAAAACAAATTAAGTATGAGCCTTTCTTTATCTAAAAAAAGAAGCAAGCTTTCAAATGACTGTTAATTTTCATAGAGCATCCACATCCCACAAGGAATAGTTATTGAGTTTTAGTGGTGCCGTACTCAGCAACGTATTTAAGCTGAAAGCTTTGAATTAGGAAATAGCAATGATCGTGATTAAGTATCGGTAATGCAATACTGTGTGGTTATTTAAGCCGGACTGTTTCAGCGGGTTAGTGGTGGTTTGTTTTCACACCTTTACCTAAAACAGATATACGATGGAATGTTATTAGAACAAACTTCAAAGTGTGTTTGTAAGAGCTTTATTTACATTCACACTTTTCCTCTCAATGATCTTAAATCTAGTTTTAGTTATCAGCTTTTAGTATCTATCACCGTTTACGATTAGTGCCGGTAGCTAAATAAAGTATATAACTAAAGAGAAATAAGAAATGAAAATAAAGGTTAGCTTGGCGTAACGTCGAAGGCAAATTTTTCTTTTTTCGTCTTTGAGTTACCATATGTAAGGCTCATTACAGCATATGACAGGTTCATTGATAAAAAAAGTGGAAAAACAACGTTGTCTAGAGCTCTAAAGTGAAGCAGTCAAATGACATGTTGTTTAATTTTGGGCCTCATTAAATATGCTTCATCATCTGTAAGTGACATTGAAATTAGTCCGGCGTCCGTTATAGCAACCTTTTATGGTGTTTCCAATTAATTATCAGAAACTTCCCTTTTTATTATTTTCTAGGAAGAAAAGAAAAAAAAAAAAACAGTTTTTTTTCCAGGCTATTCATAGTAGTGAACAGAGAAATATGAGAGGAGTCGGACTACTATACAAGTAGGTCAACAGTTTCCAAGTTCGGATTTTGTTACCACCTTCAACCTTAAGATTTTAAGTCTATGTTTCCTATATCTTTTGTTTATGTTTTTGTTAGGAAGTTGCCAAATACTCTTTGGAAAAGCTTATAGAGGCTTCCAATTATGCTGCAGTAGAGTGTTCTAGTGTTTCTACCGATAAAAACGGCACTACAATATTCATGTTAAAGGAATCTTCTAATGATGAGTGTAATTGCCCTTCTGTATTGACAAGGTAAACGTCACACCTCGCTTCTTTAATTAACATTTATTGACAGCACGAAACAATTATTAAGGCTGTTTAACTACAAAATAAGGGTTAATACCAGAATTCTATTTTGGCGTTGTAAACATAGTTCCTTTTAGCTGTATACGACAGGGAATATGTTTTAACCCTATCTTCTTGTTTTCACTCACAAAACTTTACTGCACAATCTTCTTGAGTAATTTATACCAAATATTCATTAACAATGCAAATCATGATACTGTCCTTTAGTATTGCTATTATATAATGATAAGACTTGTGGTAGTTATGTTGGTTAAAACTGGAGGAAGGCATTTTCTGTACTGTTTTTTAGATTATGTTTTCATTTTAGCATTAACATAATCTAAAAAGCAGTACAGCGATATGCCAAGGATTTTTCAAACTACTCCCATCAATTAACCTATTGTATTGAGATCATGAGATTGTGCTAAATGTTTTGGATGCTAATCTTAAAGCTCAAAGCTTATAATGCTTTTCAAAGGGTTAGTTTTCGTGATAGCAACTGTTTTTGGAAAACACGCCTTTAAATTTGTGTTCACCGTAATTTGCACTCTACGCTTCATTGCCTTAGGTAAGCTAATCGCCAATTAATGAAACTAAGCCATATCTGCCAGATGAACTCAAGTGAGTTCGTGTCAAGAATGCTAAATCGGGCTGAATTGATGCAGGTGGTGTGTACACAAAAGCCCTGTCCCCGGTTGTACGAAGACTGGACAACTCTATCCAGCGGATAAATCCCTATCCAGCGGATAAAGATGACACGTTCTTGATTTTGATTGGACAATGCACAAATTTTATCCACTGAATAGGGATTTATCTGCTGGATAAAGTTATCCACTCTTCGAACAACCGGGCCCCGGTGTTTTATTTTCACACTCATGAACAGGGGACTCCAATACATTAATTAAAGCTACTGCCAGCTTACTGCTAGGAAACCCATTTATAGCTCTTGAAAATTTTATGCTCAGTATTTAGTTTTCTGATTGTACGAGCAATTGTATTTTCCCTATTGCTAAAGTGTAAAAGTAGAACTATATGTACAAATTGTCTTGAAATGCATTGGATTGAACGTGCCTCCATCTGGATAGTAAACTTGATTCTGCTTTAACTAAGCTTTTCCACGTGAGTATGTCTGTTTGAGAGTTCGAGATTTGTGGTACTCGCTAGAAACACACTTTTCCGTATTTTTTAAAACCATTTGTCTTATTCCCACTTTGATATTAATTGCTTAATACGGTGCTTTTATTTAGTCTCGATACTGTACTCAGTATCCGGTTATGTCAATGCCTCAAGCTGTTTTCAGACGAATTTCTTCGCTGTCTCTTTTTTATTTCAATTTAGCCACAACAGCCAAATATTCAAAACATTTCAATTATTAATATTCATGCAAAATTTAAGTAAAAAATACTGCAAATTACGATTGAGTGATTATTCGTCACTACTGAGTGTATGAAAGCAAGGTCGTCGCCAATTCAAGTCGTATAAAGCCTTGCATTTCAACATACACTGTAGGTTGGTTTATGAAAAGCGAAAAACCCATATCGCAAAGTATTATGTTATCTTTAACTTCTCCAACTGCTGAACTGGTATTGATCTAATTTATCAAAATAACTTAGTTCTGTGGCTTTGCTGGTTTCGTTTGGTTTGTATTCAGGTACGTGAATGGCACACTGAGTATAATTAAGGGCCCCCACAGCTCGTTTCGTGCGTGATTCTAACCTCTACAGATGTCAACATTTAATCTTAACAAGCCGTATCAATGTAATTGTCGCAGGATTGTTTTGTCAGCAATTTGTGAGCTGAGTAAGGCGCCGCCGGATATTATAGTCAAATGTATTGCAATAACAAAGGAAGCAAAGTACCCTACTAATCTAGCTATCTGCATATACTTCCATTTAGACCTTAAGGTAAACTTGAAATGTTATTGATTCTATGTGTTTCGTTGTCAATTTATATGTGTCGAAAATACTTAAGTCACGATAGCACCCTCTCAAAGCAAATTAAAATAATTTTCTGTCACTTCCACTCTAAATGAAAGAGTCGAACACGAGAAAGCTGTGGTTTAAGGCAAGTAATTTTTGAACAGCCTGTAGTACACTCTCTTGCTGTATGAAATCAAATGAGCCGTTTCCCAAAAATTACTGCGACCTCAAGTATACACCACCTCAAATTGAAGTTTTTTTGAAATACTATAGTTGTTTTTGGTACTGGTTTTGCTCAGATCGCAGAAAATTAAAATACTGTGCATTAGCTCGATGCTTTACAAAAAATATGTGCATTCAGTTTTGAAAATGTCCTTCTAGCAAGATATCGTTTAAAAATGATTGACTATTGTCTAGGTAAAGTAATCTTTCGGTGTTCTGTTTTCATACATAAAACATTTTGTTTTGTCTTGTGCTTTATTGCATTAGGTATTGATCTCTGAATTGAATTGGTTCAGACCACATCGAAACCAATGGCTGCTGTTCTAAAGTAAACACAGAAGCCACAAATTACGAGAGAGGGGCCTTAACAGTTGGAGGTCATTCAAAAGGACAGTACAAGTGCTGGCTTTCCAGGAGTCGACATTGAATATGAGTTATCAACAACCAGAAATGTTTAAGCTACCGAACCACTCCCCGGTTGTCGAGTGATATCAAGTGGACCTTAACCGCCAGCTGACCTCACGAAATATTTTCTCACTGAAGATGAACAACGCCTCGTATACAAATGACACCGTAACACAACCAAGTGACGCTTGTTTCGTTAATGAGGAAAAGCGATATGCCAGTATAGTAATTTACTTCATAACTCTGGTAATCGGCCTTGTTGGTAATATTCTCGTCCTTCTTATCGTAGTCGGGAGAAGGACGAGAAGAACTGAAAATGACATTTTCATCGCCAACTTAGCGCTCTCCGACCTGGCGTTGCTCCTGTTTTTCCTGCCAGTTAAGCTCTACGCGTTTCTTACTTGTGACTTCCACGTGGCTTTCGCGGCGTTTTGTAATCTCATTCTTCCGATGTCCTCGCTGACCTTCTCGACAAGCATTTTCACTATGACTGCCATGTCCGTGCACCGTTGTCGACACATTGTAAACCCGTTCATGGCACCAACAAGAAGAATTTACACCTACATTTGGGTAGCACTGATTTGGGCTTTGTCAATCACGCTTATTCTTCCCCTCATGGTGTTTACGAAGCTGGATCCTCAGCGCCGGTTATGTCAAACGCATTTCGGAAATATGGCGAAAGTTTACACAGCTACATTGTTCGTGCTACAATGTGTGATACCGTTATGCATTATATCAGGGGCATACTTTCTAATCTGGCGCGACCTTAGCAAATCCAAGACCCACCGCGCTTCTGTGAACAAAAGGGGGCAGGTGGTTACCAACAGCAGTAGCAGGGAGAACAAACAAGTCGTTAAAACAATCGCCACCATCGTGGTCTTGTTTGTTATTTGCACATTTCCAACTCAGTTGGCTTGGATGGCTATGGATTTTGGCGATACTAAGGCAAAAGAAATAGCCCTGATTATTTTCAAGTTTTCGGATATTCTTGGCATATTCAACAGCTGTCTAAACCCAATTGTGTATGGCTCGCTCACAAAACACTTCCGCCACGGGTACTACAGATATCTGTGCTATGTTTGTCTGATATGTACCACAAAGGTACGAGCTAGGAATGACTACCGAGACCAAATACAAAATGATTGTGACAATCGATTTACGAAATCACGTGACATAAAGAAAGACATGAAGCTCAACTTACTCGGTACCAGGGACGACAGCGGTCAAGGGTTAACGCGAGTGACTGATATCGATGACGTCAATATTTCAAGCATCTGAAGCTAAAACAAAGGGACAGTAAAAAACAAAAATGAGGAGACATTTCAATCTTCAACTTGTAAATAATGGGTTTTTTTCATGTTTACGTCGCAAACCAACACTAGTTTTAGGTTGTTGTTTTTTTTGTCAGCCACGTAAAAAGATTCTGATATCAATAAATTAGCATACTCAAAATGTTGTTTTTCCTGTTGCCCTCCATACTTGTTGATCTACAAACCTTGTAGGTTTTTTAAAAAAAGTGGCGGAAATCGCACAGCGGTGGATTTAGGGTAGGGGCCACGGGGGCCCGGGTCCCTTCTTTTTGTGGAAATATTTGCAAAAGATTTAAAAGAAAACAACTAGAATGAGCATTCAATGACTATTTTAAGGGATTTTGGGCACCCTTTTTCTAGAATTTTAAAATTTATAGCTTCTAGGTGCCCCTTTCAAAAATTTCTGGATTCGCCCATGTCGCAGCGAAGCAACCCATACCAAGAGCCAACGTAATCCTCCTTGTTACCTTGTAGAATATGATTTTCAAGTAGCCGGAGAAAAAGCCAGTTATAAGGTCTAGAAACAAAGTCTAGAGGAAACGTTCGAGATAGAAGTCGTGATGTAGTGCAAGCTGAGAGGCTGACAAACATCGCCAAAAAAATGGCTGCCAACACAAATACAAACTGCTACTCGGAAGATCATTTCAGTCTTTCGACATCGCCCTCGGGAACCAGCTGTGTTGTTCCGGAAGTCGGCGGCTTGATTCCCTCTCAAATAAAGTGTTAGTTAAAAACGGCTTTGATTTAACTTATATCGTTAAATATCAATGTCAATTTGTTAAGAAAATAAATGCAAAACGTCAAAGTTTAGGCAAAACAAACGATTTTAAAGTACAACTCAACAGTTAATAGCTAAGTCCGCCATTTTGTTTGTCGATGATTCGTCTCTGTCCCAGTCCCGCCGATAACAAAACCAGGTTGCTCAGCACTTATTACCTCTCGATCCACGTCTTCAAGACCTTAAAAACTGACAAAGCAAAGTTTGTTGCTGAGTGTTTGTGTCACACTTTATTGGCTCTAGACTTAAAATTCTGCTTAATAAAGCCGTTTAAAAACGTATGAAAATATATCAAATCGTACCACCAAAAGACGTCTTTCATAACATGTTTGTGCTTCGATTACATCAGCAGTGCTTTCGTTGTAGTTCACAGCTAGTTTCATTTTCTGAGTCACCTTCACGCGTTTTCATTGTGGAAAAAAGCTTTAAAACATGACACCAACACTGTTTATTCCATGTCGCCGCCCAATGAGAAAGGCAATTGATGGCGTACACGTAATAAAGGTGAGAAAAACACTCTGATCTGAAAAATACTCGACACATCAACACTGAAACTTTTACAGCTACGATTTCAGTAAATCTTTGTTTCAATCATACTGATCATGTGACTTGACTTAGTACACCAAGGGACGTGTTCGGTTCAGTTCAAGTCGCTGAATAGTCATTTTAAGCGATGACTTGATAAAAACCTGTAATCGTCGCCGCACGCGTGTAAACAAAACGGCGATTTGTGGTGACAAAAATAGTCTCACATGTTGGGTAAAAATAGTCGACGCTTCACTTACACATTCAAATATACTATTTCCTTGCATTAAGGAATTTTTTCCAGTTTTAAGCTATTTTGTTAAACAACGGTAGATTTTGCTGTCATGAGCGCATATACTTCTTACCCCACCCTACCTCGGCCTTTTTGGACTCGCTCCAGCTTCCCCTCAAATATCACGCCTTAGTGCTGCGACAAGACCAATTCACTTCACAATATGAAGCCTCAAACATCACTACATTGGATAACGAACTTCAAATCATAAACAAGTAAATCGTGGATAAGGAGAGTGACTTTAACCAACGAATTAAGCAGCGAAAAATATAAAAACTTTATCGATTTTCGACCAAGAATCTACAAGTAAAAAAATGAAAGAGAAAAAAAAAATAACGATTCGAATTTGTCAATTCTCTAACATTTCATCTCGTATTCTTTTGTTTTAGGTTCAATGCTTATCTGTTAATTTAGTTTTCCATGATCGCAAAATTCGTACGGTGCAGGTAAAAATGTGCACAAATAGTTTAAGTATAGTTTGCAATGTGTTTTTGCCACAATTTTTTAGGGACGACCTCAGTTCGGTACTAAATTATACATTAGAAGGTAACTAAAAGGTATTTACAAGTAATTGGGCTGTAAAATAAACCATATGGACTTCAAAATACTTTCCGCATGGCCATCGCACGCATTTGAAAGTTTAGGCGTGCAATTGCTAGTACGCCTGTCGTTTTCTTCAGTGAAAGATCCGACTCATCCAATTTTCAAGGGAAAAATTATGACAACGAACTGAGAAACCGTACATAATGGCTTATCTTTTTGCAAGAAACAAATACATCACATTATGATATATAAGAAATATTTAACTTCATTTAACGAAGCATATGCAAAACATTTTTAACCCAAGCCCAGGGCTTTTTTTTTTTTAAAGTTTTGAAATAAATTTATATTTTATTATCTTGTTAAAAAAAATGAATTTTATTTTATTCTAAACTTGTCAAATACGCATTACCGACTCGTTTTCACATTGTCTTTAACAAAAATAAATCGCGTTTTCTTATGAAAGTAAGAAAACCTATTTAAGAACCTGTTCAGCTTAATTTCCTTGTAAGCACCATTATTATAACAACTTGTTTGGCTAACTTAGAAAAACCTAGGGTCTATGCGGTGTTATTCTGTGTCACTTCCCGGGGACCAGTCTTGATGCTCCACTCTGAACACATTCCAATTTAGAACTGCGTATGATCCGTTCAAGTTCTTGCTCTTCACTCTTAGGTCGTTTTCTATTTCTCCAGTCTGGTTGGTCCAGGAAATCATTAAACGGAATGCAATAGTTTTCCGAACTTGTTCTGGCCAGAATAGCCCTGCTCATTTTTGGGCAGCTGGTGCCTTAACCAGTTAATTTTGTAATTTCCATACATAAAAATCTGTTAAACGAAAGTGGTACAAATAAATTTATTGTTGTTGTTGTTGTTGTTG
>JAOBRG010400466.1:0-10096 GCA_027574985.1 Umimayanthus nakama | reverse complement strand
CCCCTCTCAAAGATCAAATGGTTTAACTACAATAACAAATAGTGACAAGGAATAATTAACAATTATTCCACGAACGCGCGTTGGATATAAGCTTTTAGATAGCGGACGAGGTGCAAAGCACCGAGTCGGCTATCATGAGCTCATATCCAACAAGTATGAGTGGAATAATTGCTTTATTAAATACCAAACACTTGATAAAAACATCTCGAATTCTGTTTTCTACCGAGTCGAGTTTTCGGCCATTTTAAGGGAAGATTTTCAGTGATAAAATTTTCAGTTTCCATATTTGGACATATTGTAGTATACAGGATTTATACCGTGAGCAGAGAGCCAATCAGATTACCGGAATTCAATATCCAGTGCTCGGTATTTAATAATAGAAATTATGACGAAGGAAGTGAATGGTGAGGAATGATATGAAACGATATTGAATAACATTGTTAAAACAGTAAGAAGTCCCTCTCTTCGCACGCTTATGAAGTTGATGGGGAAAAATGGACGACGCTTGGTCCATGAGGTTCGATGAAGAATATAGCTGTGATCAGCATCTACACTGTGTGTGAAATAGAGATTGCGTCGTGTCAAAAAGCAAGCTAGAAGTAGAAGGTGTTGCTATTTCGAATTCGCCCCAAAATATTTGCTTTTTTCAAAATCGTTTTTCAGCGGTCTCCAATGGCTAAAGAACTGCTTATGGAGGCAATAGTCTACAACTCGGCAAACAAGCAGCGTCAGAAATCACTCCAGAGCTCAAGAACTCGACCCAGGCTCTGCTCCAAACTTATTGACGTCATCGCGTTTGTGGGCGGAAATGCGAACAGCCCGGATGAAAGCCGTGCGACTATGTGTTATGAATCTGCATGCGACAAATGGCACTGGCTCACCCCCACTGGGTAAGTGTTTGGATCACTGCCACTGAAGATTGCTGATATTTTTTTTATACAGCCGTGTGTGGAAATGGCAACAATTTAACGGAACTTAAGGCAAATATGACTACTAAGATTTACTTGGTAGCTTCATGTGTTGCAAAGTGTTGTAAAAGTGTCTCTCATCTCTATCGTCTAGTGGAATAAAAATCTGATACAAACACCAATTAAAACATTTGCTTACTAAAACGTAATAACTTCTTTTTAGAAACTCATTCCAAGAACACAGCATTGCTGTTGTCGAAGGCTCAATTTTCGCTTGCGGCGGCTCGAGAGAAGGACAGACGTCGCTTATTTTAAAGAACCAAGTCGAATGCTACGATACTTACTTCAACCTCTGGGACGAAAGGTCTTCTATGAAGCAAAAAAGGGCGCGAAGTGCGGCCACAGAGCATGCCGGACTCTTATATGTTGTGGGAGGTAAGTTGTTCCAGCACAAGCGCGCTCAAATGACGCACACATAAATGCACAAGCGGTAAACCTTCCAGAGCTTTAATTGCTAGTTGACTCGTGATCACTCAACAAAGACATTAAACACGCGCATGTGTATGTGGACATGTACAGGTAGTAAGGATAATAGGGATAAGTATAATAACAGTAATGATAATACTGATAATGATAATAATAATAATAATAATAATAATAATAATAATAAAATCAATAATAATAATATTGATAATAATAATAAAATTAATAATAATAATAATAATAGTAATAACAATAATTTAATCTTGTAGTGCGCAACAAGTCACAGGGTTTTTTTCTTCATTTTTGTTTTCTTTCGCCTTGACTCTTGAACGCTTTTTTTAAGGTTTGACAGAAGGCTCCCAGGGTGACTCTTGCGAAGTGTACAACCCCATCAACGACTCGTGGAAGTCCCTTGCAGCTCCGAAAGTTTCTAGAACCAACCACGCGTTGGTTTCCTCGGGACAGTTCATCTATGCCATTGGGGGAGACGGACCCGCCGAGTTTGAGCCCGTGATCAGTATGGAGCGGTATAACCCCTCAGAGGACACCTGGTGCTTTGCCCCGCCAATGAGTGTGGGCAAAGCTGGAGCATGCGCAGTCGAAGTGGAGGGAAAAATCTACGTGATTGGTGGAACAACCGGTCACCAGGGGTTACGACGCTGTGATGTGTTTAACACCACGTCGCAACAGTGGAGCCAGCTTGAAGGTTAAGTGAACGTTGGTAAAAATAGTTCGAGTAACTATGATAGTGAAGATCTAGACTCAACTCCCATTTTTAGCATTTAACCGAGTTGTGTTAATATTATGGGCAAAGGTGTTTATCAAAGAGTGTCCAATATAACAAATGCTGTTATTGGACACCTGTTACAGGGCAGTTTAGTAATCCAATCAGAACCTGTGTTCTTGGCTTCCTGATCAGCTACAAGGGCATAGTTATTATGAATATAATAATAATAATAATAGTAATAATAATATTAATAACAATAATACATCTTTTTAGACTATATGGTTAAAAAATAACACACAGACAAACAGTAAGGCTTAACTCTACGAACACGCTTTCTTTGTTTTTTCTTTCTTTCTTTGTTAAGGTTTGTGCTCTTTAACAATAGGGTTTGGGTTACTTGTATTGCCTTTTATCCAATGGGATCTTTCGTTTGTATAGTTAAAGACGACCCCAGACAAACGTGTGAGTTTACAATAAAAGTTAGAAATATTCTGTCAAAAAAATAAAAATACATTCATATGCTATAAATCGAGTACTAGACTGATAAAGTTATACGGCTTATATAGAGAAAGACGTGGTCAAAACCAAGATTGATAGACATAAAATGAGCTTCAGACATAAAGTCGTATAACGCAGATCGTTTTATAACAAACTTCGTGTTCGTAAAGCTGACAAATGAACAACATCTCATTTTATTTCTTTTGAAAATTTTCAATGAAATGTTTATTTTCTGCTCTGCTTACAGACATGAGTGACGCCCGATAGAATGCGGAAGCTGTTGCTGAAGGAAACCGAATTTTTGTCTTTGGTGGAGAGACTTTTGATGGTAGAACGTTTCTTGAATCTGTGGAGTGCTACGACATCTCAGCAAACAGCTGGACGACAGTGGCGACGTTACCTGTTGTTAAACATGGATTTAAATGTGCGCGAATAAGAATCAGTCAGGACCATCTGAAACCACTTGTGAGCAAGAAGACCAGTTCCACACAGCCAAGGAAATCACAAGCACGGGCTCAAGTTGAACCCGACGGGGATGAAGACAAGGTTAGCAGCAGAGAAGAGGGCCGCAGTGGTGAGGTTAACGATAACGATGGCAAAGACAAAGACAAAAGCGACGACGGGAAAAGTCCCACGAGAACTCGGGCAACACAAGCTTGTTGCTCTTGTGTCGCTGCAATACACACTGGGGACTTTAAAAAATAGAACGAAATTTCTACGAAGACTTTATACTGACATTTATCTAACTTATTTTTTGTCCCTGTTTCTTGTTTTTTTTTTTTTTAGCTTTACATCATTCAATGATGATCTTTATATGAGCATGAACAGGAGGCAGCTTGGATCATCTGAAACCACTTGTGAGCAAGAAAACCAGTTCCACACAGCCAAGAAAATCACAAGCACAGATTCAAGTTGAACCCGACGTGGATGAAGTAAAGGTTAGCAGCAGAGTAGAAGGCCGCAGTGGTGAGGTTAACGATAACGATGGCAAAGACAAAAGCGACGACGGGAAAAGTCCCACGAGAACTCGGGCAACACAAGCTTTTTGCTCTTGTGCCGCTGCAATACACACTGGGGACTTAAAAATTAGAACGCAACTTCTACGAAAACTTCTACTGAAATTTTTCTCTGGCTTTCATTTTGGCCCTGTTTCTGGTTTAGTTTTTCTTAAAAATTTAATATCATCCAATTATGGTCTTTATCTGAGCATGAACAGAAGTTAACGTGATATACTTGCTTGATTTTGATATTAGCTTTCTTGTAGCGGCTTCATTACTCCGGAGGGGGGAGGGGGGAGGTGGGAAGGGATACTCGACTTAAGTTTGAGAATTTGGGTACGGATCTTGAAACCCGGACCCTGTTAATGATTCGTGAATACTTTGGAAAATTGATACTCTGTTTAGGCTTTCAGATCAAATCCCATGAATTCATTTTTGTCGAAAAGCGAGATTTTTAACAATGGTGAATATTATTTGAGCGACTGCCAGCTGCCTGCCACACTGTTAACGGACATTTTTTTTATTTTATCCGGTGTACACTCATACACATATATAAACGTCCGTTGTTCACGCGTCTACTTAGTTATTTGTATACCTGCTGTATTTCTTTATTTAAAAAACATTCTATGCTGTATTTGTTTTATAAAAACAGTCACTGTTTTGTTTTGTTTTACTAATGTTAAGAACGTTCACAAAAAAGAAAGAGATTTAGAATCTTATAAATCGAAGCCTCTAGCCTATACACTAACATAGACACAGATGAAAGTCGACAAATTGTTTAACAAGAACTTAAAACGCGAAACCAAACACATACAGCAGCAAGAACAATCACTACCCTACTAGAGAAAGTATTGAAAATGAATAACTTTACCTTTAATGGGAAAAACTTTTTTCAAGTTAAGGTAACGGCCGTGGGAACTAGAGTTGCTCCAAATTTCGCTAACTTAAATATGGGAAGTATTGAAAAGAGATGTGTATGAAACAACTGGCTGATGACATCATTTTTGGAAGCGATTTATAGATGACATCTTCTTTATCTGGACCGGCGACATTGTATCTCTTCTGAGTTTCATTAACCACTTCAGCCGTTAACAATGCGGTTCCACTAATTAAATACACCCATGAAATATCACAACTTTTTAGACACCACGGTCAATAAAGATGTAGAGGGCAACTTAAGCACGGACGTGTACCAGAAACCCACTGATACTCATCCATACTTGAACTGGAATTCCGCACACCCTTGCCGTCTGAAGCGCAGCACTCCATACAGTCAGGCTTTAAGACTCAGGCGCATTTGCTCTAACACAGCCACGCTGAAGAAACGTCTCTTGGAATACTCGGACTATTTCGTGGCCAGTGCATGGTTACAAACCACAAAAGGTGCTCCATCAAATGAACCAAGTCCTCGCACTTACACAAGAACAAAGTCTCAATCACGCACAACCCATATTCAACATACATACCAGAAATTGCCAACAGGCACTGGACTGGCTAGGATTTTTCAAAATAATCCAGTCGTGGCGTACAGAAGACCCAGGAATCTATACGATTCACTTGCTAGCACAAAATTCAAGCGGAAGAGCATAAGCCCTTCAGTTGTTGGTTGCAAAGCTCGTGGGAAACTAAGATGCAGTCGGTGCAACAATTTTCCAAGTAAATTTATTGGCATTAATAGCGACCGAGAATATGAGATACTACATCCTTTAGACTGCCAATCGTCTTGGGTCATTTATATAATACAATGCACAAAATGCAAACTGCAATATGTTGGTAAAAGCGAGACAAACCTTTATAATATACGCCTATATTCTATAACCATAGGAATTATACAAGGAAGGCTATAAACAGTTGTAAACTCACCAAGCACTTCCTAATTAACAGTAAAAGTCATGAGTTTGAGAGGGACATTTGTTTCACACCGATAGAACAAATTAAGTCAACAACAATGCAAACGGAGAAGAAAAAAGAAATATTAAGAGCGCGCGAGATCTTCTGGCAAAAAAAATTAAAACTATACAGCCGGGAGGCTCGAACAAACGCACGGGGTAAAGTTGTAACGCAGGAAACCTTTAATATTGTTGTTCATATTTTGTCTTTGACATCTGTTATAAAGGGCGTTATTAACTTTAAACTGACAAATTTCGCAAAGACCATACTACTATTGTTTTACGTCACAAACGAGATTCAACTTTCCACTCTTTAAAAAAGTATAAAAATTAACACTTGATGAACCAACACAAGTAAGAAAAGGAATGAATTTCTTCCATTGGCAACGGCAACACAACTCAAAACAATGTATAAGGGTTTTTCTTTTCTTGTATTAAAAGCCGGGGCTTTTTTGTTTTCTGTAAAGTTTATGTCAAGAATAAACTATTCTAAATGCATAAGCAAGGTAACTTGAAGTTTTTCTCGTTATTTGGATTTGAGTATTTAATCGAAGTCGTTTTCTTCGCATACTGGAGCGAACTTTGAAAATAGAGTACCAGCTTTCTGATCTTTTTATCGGCACACGCAAAAATAAAATAAAAGTTGCGACAGAATGCACATGCATATTTGGTGTTGTCAGAAATTTCAGGCTCTGCTCTAATTGGAGCAATGGAAAACCTTTGTGAAGCTCCGCCGAAACTCGGGATTAAATGACGCATATACGGACGGAACTGCCATTGCACCAATGCAAAATAGAACGACAGAAATATACCCATACACTAGTTTGTTTTCTGTATCATTCTTACTAAAAGAACCGAGTGTTTCCAGTTGTCCACCAATAGCAAATGGAACCCAGGTAATGACGAAAAGCAGCAGCACTGTGACAGACATTTTCACGATCTTTACTTTGGACTTTTCAAGGGCGTCCGAGTTATATTGGCCGAGTTTTCGTCTTCGCCAAATCGTAGCTGCAACGCAAAGGTAGCAAACTGCTGAAATGATCAGTGGACCTACAAGTCCTGTTGTGATGTAACTTAAATACAATAGTTTTGTAAGAATACTCTCTTCGACGCTGCAAAGACTGTAGCTGTTGCGTGTCATGTTGGATTGAACAGCCATACCAGTTGTGCCTTCAACTTCATTCGTATCAAAGGGAGCAAACATCTGTGGTAACGACATGATTATACTAATACTCCAAGCGAAAAACGGTGCTCTTTTTCTGAATCTCGCTGAGTTTGTCATTGCTCTCAAGGGATGCACAATGTTTGAGTAACGGTCCCAGGCAATTGCCGTCAATAAGGCAAAAACAACGTGATCGGTAAGCGACCACAAAAAATTCTTTAACTTGCAGTAAAGGATAAGGTGAAAAACTGCCGTGAACTGTTTGACTAGCAGCAGTAGAAAGTAGAGCCAGGCCTTCGCTACCTGTGGGACTGCAAGGTGCAATATCAGCCAAAACGAGCCGTTTCGAAGCTGCGAGTTACGGTAAATTGCCAATATAGACCCAGTCGGAATTATGCTTTGTGTGATAACGCAGAAAACTGCACACGTCCATTCATGAGAGGCAACATCAGCAAAAAAGCCCGTCATGGCATTACAGCAAAATGTTTTTATTCTACCACACTTCTTTCTCTGATGGTTAGTTGCAGACGTTTCTGTGTTCTTCTCGTTTTCCTGATTCGTTTTTTTTTTTGCGACACTTTTTAGGGAATGAGATCAGAATGGATTGTTGTGAAGAGCGCCAGGAAGTGATCACCTTCTCTTTGGTTAAAGCTTTTTAGTTAACGAAAGCATGCCAAACAGTTTGATTAAACTAAAAGTTTGCTTAGTAAAACGATAGTAAATATTTTCCTTAAATATTAATTATTTGTGGACCTTTTTTTCTTGATTAACATTCTACACAAAAAGTCTTCTTTCTTTTCTGTGGTGGGTCGGACTGATGTTATCTTGCGTATTCAAAACAACCACAATCGGCAGGAAATTAAAATGTGAAGCATAAAAACTTTTTTAATCTTAATAAGGAAGTAAACTGCCCGGAGATATCTTTTTGTTCGGAGAAAGTTGATAGTACTGGGGAAAATGCTTGTGGATTTCATTAATTTTCATTCTCATTTTTTTCTCCTTCAACGGTTTCCAGATGGTTTACTATCAATCATTAAAATAAGACCCCGCATCCCCTCCCCAGGACATAGCACGGTTTCAATACTTGACTGTGTAAGCCTTCCAAACTTGTGAAATTGAAATTAAAAAAAAGAGCAACGCTGATGTTCGGTTATTCCATTCTACCCAAACCTGGTATTCACTTTGTCCTTTCCTTTGTTGTTTAAACTTCTTAGGCTTGTGCTTTTTCTTATTTAACAGTTAAGGAAAAACTGTTCGCTTGTGTTTCCTCAAGAGCAGGAAGTAGGAGCAGAGTTATTGAACTCTTGTCAGAGAACAAAAATGGCCAAGAGGAGCAGTTCCAGTCAATTGGCCTGGGGATTGCGGCTGTTCATATTGAATAAAGCGGCATACATAAATTTGAGTCCGTTATTTTGCAGCATTTGTTTCGTTTGTTACTTTAACAGTTTTCAGTTGAACCCTATCAACTTTCTGTTTAAAATGAAGATGCCTATTTTGGTTAAATAGTTTACAACAAAGGATCCCCTTAAAGCTCTCTCGAAACTCGGGGCTAAATATGGCATATACAAATGGAATTATAATCCCACCAAAGAAAAGTAGACTAGTCGCAACTGACATATAAATCGTATGAACTTCACCCTGTTCACCTAAGATCTCGAAGACGATGCCAAGTGCAAACGGTGACCACGTTAGTTCTCCCAGTAGGAGAACGGTGAAGAACATCTTGACAATTTTTAACTTGGATTTCTGTTGATTGCTAAAACTGGAAGGGAACTTCTTGCGCCTGGCCCAAATCACGTGGCCAATTCGCACGTAACAAATCGTGGATACTAGAAACGGACCGAGAACACCAGTGCAAATTGAGGTTACAAACGCGGCTTTTCCAAGTTCTCCCATATTGAAAAGACAGGCATATGTTGTCACGTTTGATTTCAAATGAATCGGGTCCTCAGTTTCGATTTCTCTGGCACCGCAGGTGAAGAAAACTGGAAGCGAGAAAACAAGAGCAAGACACCAAGCCACGAGTGGAACTCTTTTTCGGAACGAGGAAGCTACAGTTATCGCTTTGAGGGGGTAAACAATGTTTATGTACCGATCCAAGGCGATGGCTGTCAAGATGGCGAATGATGCTTGATCGGTTACGAGCCACGAATACATTGAGAACTTGCCGAGTATACTGCTGGTGGGTATCGCAAACGAGACCGTAAATGCTGGCAATGCAAGCCAATCTTTGACTAATTGGACGTAGGTAAGATGACAGATCAAAGTGAACGGGCCGTTTCGCAGGTGGCGGTTTCGCTTTATTGCCATCACAACTGAGACCTGACATACTGTCCCCACAACTACCAGAAATCCACAGCTGCCCAAAACGTACAGAAACCAGCCATCCATCTTTTGGCACAAGCGCCGAGGCTAGATACCAGCAGGCAGTGTCGAGTTCTTTACTAATTATACAATACCACCGGATTTTTGAGCAGTCTTCGTGATGTCATTAACGGCAGGTGAAATGGAAAACCTGGACCTTTGCTCTTTATCTTGTATTGTGTACAGGAATGACAAGAGACATAGAGCAAAGTGCAGAGTTGTTATATAAAATACCTAAAGAAAAGGCATCCATTTATTAAACGTTTTCGCTGTACTGTCAAAAAAGACAAACTTTGGCACCAGAATCTGCACAAAGAAAACAGTGTTTTTATGGAAACTTCCGTTACATCTTTCAGTATTTACCTCAGTGTTTGTATTTTTTTATAGATCAGTTTATCATCGTTTGTATATTTATCTTTGACATTTTAAATTTTCTTATTAAATTAAAATTTGTTATAAATGACACAATTCATACTTACCTGCTGCACAACTGTTTAACTAAACTATATGTTCATTCATCCATCCACCCATTCATCTTGCTTACAAAAATCTTCAAACATCTTTGAGTTTGAGACCCTAGCTCCTTACGTACGGACGGTCAAAAACCATACTCTGAAAAGCAGCACGTCCCCGTAGAGATTATATTTGGGAATACCCAGGGTGGAGGGGAGGGGGGGGGGTACTAGTGAATCGGCCACGTATTTTGGTGCAATAAATTCTCTTCCAGTTTTAGAAATCAGCAGAAATCCAAGTTAAAACATGAGTTGTCAAGATGTCCTTCACGGTTCTACTGGGGAAGCTTACATGGTCACCGTTTACACTGGAGTCATCTTCGAGTTCTTTGTTGAACATGAAACTAGTCTACTTTTATTTGGTGGAGTTATAACTCCATTCAGAAACTTGTATATGCTATACTTAACCCCAAGTTTCGAGAAAGCTTTAACAAGCCACATTTAATTTAAACAGTATGTGGATATGGTTCAACTGAAAATTATTTGAGAAACAAACGGAATCACTTCTAATACAGGAAAATAAGACTCAAAGTTATGTACATAAACCCCCGCAAC